>JBAMJV010010471.1:0-20000 GCA_037951105.1 Echinarachnius parma | reverse complement strand
CTTTCTGTAACCTTCCTATCTCAATATAACTCAAACACATCATCAGCTTTCATTGAGGAAAATTTAGCTTTAAACCCTCCATCATGAATATTGGAGGTGGTTACAAGAACTGGAACATCATCAACTCTTGTCTTCAACTATTTTACGAGGAGCTCGACGAAAGGCCTGTCTTGTAGACAAAAATGGCTAGAAAGAATAATTGCTGCAAAGTCAACCCGATACAGCTTAAGTCCTCCATCATGTTTACTGAGGGTGGTTATATATAGAACTCGAACATTATCAACTCTCGTCTTTTGACTACTTGATGAGAAATTTGAGCAGACTTTCACCCCTGAATTATGTTGGTATAAGGTTCACTTTAACCCGTTCAGGACTGATTGATTTTGCTTTAACATGTATTCTCCATAGACCCAAGCTGAGTAATCCCAGGACCAGTCCTGAATGGGTTAATAGCAAAACCCTGCACTTGTCCATACCATTACAAAGGCCTTATCACAAGCTTTCATTTGATGCTCTGTTCTAACTAATTGGTCAATAATTGGCGAAGATATGATTGTTTCAATTTTACAATTATAGGTCTTTTACACACATTGTGTGAACTTAAATGCCCATTTCGTCAAAACATGAATTACCAACAAGTGCCGGGTTTTGCTATAGCGGGTCACATATGTGACCGGCTATAGCAAAACCCTGCACTTGTCAGTAATCAAAATGTCAATTTTCATTCCATTAGAAGGGCCTCATCACAAGCTTTCATTTGATGCTTTGTTCTAACAAAATGGTCAATAATTGGCAAAGATACGATTGTTTGAATTTTACAATCATAAGTATTTTACACACATTATGTGAAATTAAAATGCCCATTTCTCCAAGACATGAATTACCGACAAGTGCAGGGTTATAGGCGGTCACATATCTATCAATGTATTGATATGTATTGATGCCAAATTCACATTAGGTTACACAGTAGTTAGGTGAATACCTCTCCTCAGCGCTGGCGAGCGGTGTGGGTTTTCCACTGTCAAGCAAGGTCAGATTGGACCTTGGGGAATTTATTTGATCCCTGTTCGCTCTTATCACTAGCCCCTAGGCGCCGATGTCTCAATTTACTGGCAGTACGAGGAGGAAGTGAGGAGAAAGTGAGGAAGTATGCCAAGGTCGTTGGTCAGTCGGACCCCAGCTAGACCAGAAGTCTTAGTGTTAGTCTTAGTAATTAAACTCAGTAAAAGTATACTGTATGTTATGTCATCGGTTGTGTAGATGTAGAACGCTTTAAATGTGTGTATAAAAGAGACTGGGAGAGAGAATTCTCATTCTGGGGAAAACATTGCTAAAACCTTTCACTGCACATTTACCAGAATGATTGTTTAAAGGGCAATGAAACCCAAGCAAAATGTTGCTTTCATAGTCTTGAGGAGATTAAGAGGAATAATCTCTGAAAGTTAGAGCATAATCGGGCAAGAAACAAGAAAACTACAGCTCTTTGAAGATGTCCATTTATTCCTATGGGGAACTCAAATTGGCAATTCACTCTGATAAGTGTGTGGACAACTCCCCATATGTTTTGTACACAAAAGTTCCCATTTTTACAGTTTTCTTCATAGTCACATTTTTTCATTCCCCCAACTCATGATATGTTATGTATAAAAGCATTCTACAAAACATATGTTGAACTCGAACGAAGGGTAAACATACATTTTGAGAAAATTTAACAAAATTGAAATTTTGTGTACAAAATGTATGGGGAGTTGTCCACAACTTTGCCAGAGTGCGTTGCCAATTTGAGTCACTCGAAGAAATACATAGCTCTTTTCAAAGAGACATAGTTTTCTTATTTCTTGACCGATTGTGCTCAAATTTTCAGGGACTATTCATTATATTTAGTGTCTTATAGTGCATACAACAATTCGTCTGGATTTCATTGTCCTTTAATAAATGCTACTCCCTTGGTTTAGTTTTTGGCCTCAATAGAGACTTGTGTTTTACTTTTAGAATTAGAAACATGGCAACTGCATACATGATCATTCCATTTTTCTCTGCAGGGAAATCATGTTTAGTTTAGTGGCCACTACAGGCAGGATAACTGCTACAGACAACTTAAATAGACATGCTGTCTGAATGTGTATAGGTCATGTATTAATACAATAAGAATAAAGAGGTCTGCAAACATAGACTAGTGGCCATACAGTTTACTGCGGCCCAGAGAAGATTATCTCTATGATAGCACTAGGCCTGGGGGGAGGGGGCAGTTAAAACAGCATGGGGTTGTTGCCAGAAGAGATAAAAGTGTCAACATCAGACAAGAATGTGACCAGTTGATTTCCACCGAGGTGGAACTCAAGCTAACAGGGCAAACACATCATCTATTATATTAATACGGTAAGCTTCAACCCCCCAAAATGGTTCCCACTCGAGATATCCTCACCCCGAGGATTCGGCGACTTCCCGACCGTCGCGATCGAAGGATATACGTTTTGCGGAGGACAATAAGGCATTCCCGAGTCGCTCCCGCCCCGTGGTCGTCGTCCAGATCGGAGAAAAGGGAAAGTCAGCAATGTCAATTGCCCGTTTAAGACGCCGAGCATTGACTAACGATGTATCGCCGTAAAAGTATTTGTAAGAATATAAATTGGAGTAGATAAAACAAATAATATATCGAGAAACTATTTTAGATATAACACGTTGCGAAACTACCCAGGTTTTGATAAATATCAATATTCATATTACGCGGATGGTATGGTAATGATCGCTATTGCCGATTGGCATCGTGTTTGTAAGTGCATAGACGACAAAATGCGACAACTTCAATTTAGCTGCGGTTATACAACGAGCGATGGCTGTACAGCCGTGTATACACGTCGCGCAGTCATCTAATTACCCCACCGAACCGTAGTTTATTTGCATAGCTCACTGACCTGCTGACCATCGTCTCTGGTCACTATCTCATTCGCCCTACCGTACACGATACTATAATTGCGCCAGCTTGTGGTAAGATGTATTAAGTCAGCCACGAAGCTACCATGCAGTACCAGAAGAGACGCCGAGGGGGTGGGGGTTGGGGGTGGGGTGGGGGTGGGGGTAGAATGGACGGGGGAGGTATCTGCTCATTTATTATTCCCTTCAAAGGAATATATCATCGGGTTTCACAAGAAAATGAAAAAAATGTATACGCGGGAGAACTTAGTTTGGATATGAATTGTTTAGGGGACACGACGAGTTATGTGTCATATGCAGGCAATTGGAAGAAAAAAAAGGGGGGGCAGCGGCGAAGCTAGCAAGAACACGAACATAGTGTACTGTATCTAATTTGATACAAGCGGAACAAATTATCGGGGGTGGGGGGTAGAATGGGTGGGGGAAGTATCTGCTCATGTAGTATGCAAATTCATGTATAGACACGGCTACTATTCCTTTCAAGAATATGAACAAAGGTATACGCGGGAGAACTTAGTTTATGATATGAAACGTGTAGGGGACACGACGGGTTATTTGTCATACAGGCAATTGGAGCCGCGGGGGGGGGGGGGGGGGGGGGAGCGGCGAAGCTACTTTATTAGCAAGAACACGAACATATATTATTGTATCTAATTTAATACAAGCGGAACAAATTAGTATCTAATTTGATACAAGCGGAACAAATTATCGGGGGTGGGGGGTAGAATGGGTGGGGGAAGTATATGCTCATGTAGTATGCAAATTCATGTATAGACACGGCTACTATTCCTTTCAAGAATATGAACAAAGGTATACGCGGGAGAACTTAGTTTATGATATGAAACGTGTAGGGGACACGACGGGTTATTTGTCATACAGGCAATTGGAGCCGCGGGGGGGGGGGGGGGGGTGGGGGGCGAAGCTACTTTATTAGCAAGAACACGAACATATATTATTGTATCTAATTTAATACAAGCGGAACAAATTATGGATCATATGAAATATGGGGGATAACTGAATAACTTTGCGTGGATACTAATTAACCATCATGATTTTGTTATACATTGGTCGGATGTATCGTTGGACGGGGACCCGACGGGTTGTGGGGTGGGATTGAATCGCCTGAGTATATTTTGTCTTACTATTTAAATGATGACTGTGGGATATTTAGTAAAGTTTTAAAGTGTTGTTATGTCATCATCGTCTTTCTCTTTCAAAAACCCGCGGATTTCCGCGGGTACAGCTAGTGAATTATGAATATACAAGAGCTTCATTTTAAGTTGTCCTACATACCCTTCATGAATGAACTCCTCCATTGCACTACACTCAGACACAATCTGAGGGATTGAAGACTTCATGATCACGTAGCTTAGGATCGGTAGCAAATCATCACACCCACTACACATAACATAAACAAACAGAGCAGAATAAGGAAATTTTGTTAAAATTACTTTACAACAAGTATTTTATATCAAAACACTTATTAAAAATGTCTTATATTGCACTGTATTCAGGTACTTGTAGACAAGAACAAGTCTACATATGAAATGAAATGCAATGAAATAAAATGAAACATATATCGTCAATAATATTCAGTTCAATATTGACAATTTACAATACATACTGATTAATAACAAATAAATTTGTTGCTGTTGAAATAATACATTTGATTGATCAACAAATATAACATAAATCACTCAACTAAGTCAAAAGCTCTGATGTCTACAGCTTTGTAGTTGCCTTATGATCAAAGCCATTCTGCACTGTCATTGTTTTTATAGTTGTTAGAGAGAGTTTGATGAGTAAAAAAATAGATTGAATTTTGCCTTTGAATAAAAGGAACTTACACAGCGTTCTCTGGGCTCTGCCTGGGCTTGCCCTGGCTCTCGTAGAAGTCCTCCACGCACTCGATGATGACTCGGGACACTCGTACTGTCAGCAAGAGAGAGAAAAATACACATGACATGAGAGAGAGCTAAGGATGAAAAGACCCATTCGGTTTCAAGTCTACACTAGCGTCGAGCAAGGCTTTGAACCTAAGTTGCTAATCACTCTTGCTTTGTTTAGAGGAGAATAATACACCTGACATGTTGCATGATCGACGGTTAAAACCTATTCACATCATCTTTCGTTGTACTCTTGGACGCCCCCAGTTTTGGCTGACTCTTGCTTACATTCTTCTTGAAACCAAATCGGTCCATCCCTCGGTGTCACCATCAAACTGACACCTAACTGATCTTCCTTGAATCAGCTTGATTATCTTTATCATTACTATAATGATGGTGCTTATAATTACGATTCCAGCAAATATTATATACAAGTGTTCTGTAGCCCGCTAATGAGGGCAATCTTGATTATTATAATCTTTATTTTCATTGGGTGAGAATGAGAAGGACATTAGGGCAATTTTTGGCATAATTGAGTTATTCATGCCGTCTTGAAGATCAAATCCTTTCCTTTGTAATGCCAAACTTGCAGATAATAATTATTTAGGGCAATATCTGACACTTTACAGGTGCACCTTTAATATAAAGAATAAAAGAGAGCTAAATTTGGAGTCTACAAGGCTACCAACCATATTTTAAACTTGATTATCTCTGAAGTAAAAGAGATAACTTGGCACCATTCTCCCTCTCAACCAACGATACGTATTACTATACTACTACTACTAAGCGGACGCATCCGAGCTTGAGTTCACAATGCAACGCCATGAATCTTTATCCATCATCAATGTCTGCAAGTCCCCAGTTTCACACTGGATGTCCCTTGCAATGCAGTCCATATAGTTCATAGGTCTCCTTCCTCGATTAGGACATGGGAGTCTGATGCAGATCACATCCGAGATTACTTGGTCTTTGGCCCTAAAACAGTGACCAGCGAATCACGTTCAGCAATGAGCAACTGTGGTAGAGATGGGTGGCATGTTTCCGTAGATCTCTGGTTTTGTTCTGTGTTCCCTCCAACTAATATTTTGTACCCTCATGAGTAACCTAGTTACTATGATAGCGATGATTATTACAAGGTTGATGATTCTAGTTAAAGGGTACCACCACCCAAAAATAATATTCTTATACATGCAAGGTAACATCTTTAGTAGTCCATTCCACCAACAAGTTAAACAAAATATGCTTCCAGAAAAAAATATATAATTGGAAAACGCATAACCATTCTAAAGCATGCGTTCATGGGTCTGCATATACGAAGACTACCTTTGTCCAGGGCGAACAAATTGTCGGGGATTCTATTGTCTCCAAACGTACGTTTATAGAATTGGCGCACTCTCAGACGTTGGACGCATACGGAACCATCAGATAATGATGGTTCTGTAAGTGAGGGTAATTAATTGTACTGTTTACGAATTACACAACCGTTTGCAAAGTGCTGAGCATCTATTTAATACCACACAACGGTACCAAAATATATAGTTATTTGTTGTTCTTTGCCTGTACTGGTGGTCCCCTTTAAGAAAGAGACTTACCAACACATTCCAGTTTCTTGAGTGGACATGTATATTCCTGCAGCCTGCACAATTCCTCTACTGCCTGCTGGTAAGGGTAGCCATTCACCGCCTGGCTGCCATCTTGGAGGGCTCCCTCGCTCAACAGACAGAACTTCTCTCCAACTCCGATGTGCTGGGGCATGGCATGCCGATACTTGGTCATCGCTATAGCAACGTACTGCTCCTTCATGTAGTTGGATCGTCTGCATGAATTAGAAACAAATATTATGTGTAAACAAAAATAGTAATAATATGATTATTGCATAGTGCATAATAATATTGGATGTCCAAATCGATGCATTTTAACCCAAGGTTTTAGTGTTAAATTTGGTGAGCCCAAATTCTAAAACCTGTGAAAATGGATAATTTTGTACAAAACAGTGTGATGAATGCATATCTATCATTTGCTGCTGCGTGTGTTGGTGAACATGTGTTGAGCACAAGTGTATAAACTCTGGTTTTGAGCACGTACAAGAGGCTATCAATATGATCTAGATCCTGGCGCATGCTGGAATAGTAATAATAATAATAATAATAATATTGGTTTGATCTTATAATACGCAATATGACAAAATATCAGCTCTAAGCTCTTTATACTATTATTACCCCCTTCATAAGATACAATGCAAACCAGCGCACATTGTGTACACCATCTCCACTCCCTGGGGAGCATTCATTCCAAGTGGCTCATGGGCATAGAGAAGATCCTTCATATTAAAGTGATTATTCAAAGAAAAAGCAACATAAGCCAAGTTTCATCTTTCCAAAAAGTTCAAATCATACAGAAAATGAAAATATCACTTTCCAAGTACTCGCACATCCGAAAAAGAAAAAAAATGAAAATACTAAACGCTGCTTCAAAACCACAATCCCGCTACGAGCGGGGTCCGATAGCTGGATGTGTTGTACTGACGTAGAGCGAGGGGTTATCCAATCAGAAGCCTCGGTTTCTACCACATTATATACCGGATTTATACCCCTTTATACCGGGGATTCCGTGGTTGTTTTAACTATATTATATACAATTATGGTGGTTCAAACTTTTTGAACTAATGCATAAACAGCTTTTATTCGTTGTAAATGTATTCTTTTATTCATTTATATGTCTGATAATGTAAAAATACAGGTAAATAAATCACCTAGTCTGCGAGTGAAATCATACTACGTGCGGTGCGATGTGAGTGTATAGGCTAGTGTGTACCGTGCATGCACCCCGGGCGTCCCCGCGCACGTACGAATGGTACAGGTGCCAGCGCCTCCAATTCAGCTCGCGCTCCTCCTCTCGATCTTCTCTAGCTCTCCTCGATACCCGCCCGCGCCCCCGGCCCAGCCAGCTATAAACCCAGACGCCCCGCTCACATGCACACACCGGCCCAATCGACGGGTTAAAACATGCAAAATTAAAACTCTGCTCGATCAAGATCACATGGCCTGCTGGCCTGCGCAATAATACTATACTAGCTAGCATGCACTGCATCAAATGTTTAGCGTGCAAATTAAAAACACGTGTGCTACGAACGTAATTTTCCTAACAAATAATCCTGGATCGGACGAAGTTATTTTCACGATTTGACAGCATTAATTGTCATTGAGCTGAGCTGAGCGAAGTATCGGAGAGCTGTTCTATACTTCTATGTCTCGTCTAGCTCATCTTCTACTTCAAAACTCAAATCTGAATTCAAGTCGTCCGCCATTCGAGGTGCTTTAGTCAAAAGAAGTTGGAGTAACACGAACAAGATGTCAACAGAATCTGCACGCTAACCTATATAAAATGCACCGTTCGCGCATGCGCAATCGATATAGCTGAGAATGTGCATCCTCGGGTGACGTCATCAATCTAAGCGGCGAAATCACGGTGGATACGGGCTTGGTTTGAAGGGTGAATTTTTCACATTTTCAATTTAAAAAAAAATATATATAAAAATTTGCACAAAATCTGAAATTTTCCAGTCTTATATTATAAAAGTAGATGATTACCTTCACATTCATACCAAATTCGACTCAATTTATAATCAATATACCAGCAGTTTAAGGCTTTCATCTCTTACCTGGTCCCCATTTATACACCTTGGTAGAGAGCAGCAATTGTGGATAAATTGTCTTGCTGAAGGACACAAGCGGTGGGCAGGGTTTGAACTCGGGATCTCACCATTGGAAAGTGTGCCCTCTACCAATCTTGTGACACCACATCCGCTAGTATTGCCTATTGGACTCTGAATTACAAGTATGGTAGTATCAATTTCCCTGCTTGTAAATGTATTAGTGATTGATGTTCATGTTGTGCTCTTGCAAAGGAGAAACGAGTGAACACTTCCTCAGTGCAAATTTAAGAACCCGTAAATGTATTTTCTGTTGTTGAGCACAAACAAAAACACTATCATGTTAAAATAACAACATTGACAGTAAATGTAATCTGCTAATGAGGATTCTGGTTTGAAGGCTTACCTGAACAGCATGAGCAAAGGTTTCCAGATGTCTTTGAAGAAGAAAGTCTCGATGACAGCGATACACTGCTCTTTGGCCACAGTACTGTTGAGTTGTTCATACACGGCCACCAGAAGGTTATGCACCCTCTCTGTGAAAACAAAAATTATGAAGATCGTTCATGACATAAAACTGTTTAAAAATAAATTTAAGGGAACTTAAAGAGAAATTTAAGAGAGGTAAAGCAATACTCTGTAACTTGGCTAAAGAACTGTCGAGCTGTCCATACACAGCCAACAAGAGGTTATGCACCCTCTCTTTGAAATAATGGCAACAAACAATTATATTGAAGGAAAAGTAAAAAGCTGGTATCAAAATAAAACTATACTCTGTATTGTGCAGATTCATAAAATTGATTGTTGATTCAACCACCAAATACCTGATGATGAAAATCTTCAGGAAAAGCATTGATACAGGTATGTACAAGCAAAATTTTGTGTAAATTAATTATTAAATTTTATGTACAGTGTTTATAATTTTCATTGTAGGATCATTGTAGCCCCAATTGTAAACTGAATCATTAATATATTATTTTTTATACAGCCAGTATCTTGAATAGGTTAATGTTATGAGGTCATTCATTTGTTTGTGTCTCCTCTAGATTTAAATAATGTTCATCTATCGCTGGATTATTGTGACGGTCTTCTCGTTGACAAAGTTCAGGTCTGCATCCGTGCAGTCTACTCTTCGCAAAGATATGGTCCATTGTTTGGATCTTGCCACAGTCCCAGAAGGTGTCTCCCTTATTGGCTTAATGTTATGGCAGGGCTCGACACTAACACTTGCCCGCTTGCCCAGGGCAAGTAAAAAGTTGTGTCGGGCAAGTAAAATTTCATAAATTGTCTAGTTTGCTAGAGAATTATATAATTTTACATGTGTTAATCTCATCTAGAAGTAAGAGGGCAAGTTAATTTTATATTGGGGCAAATAGAATGTCAACATTTATGATTTGACTTGCCAGAATGGGCCAGTAGAGACAACAGTTAGTGTGGAGGCTTGGTTATGGGATAATAAAGAGTTTTAACCCATTCAGGACTGATCTTGTTAATACTCTGGCTGGGGTCTACTGACGATGCAATGTTATAACCCGTTGCTTACAGGAACAGGGTGAGCTATGTACAAAGTCTATGGGGATTTTAAAATCTCGTAGTGAACGGGTTAAATGGGTTAAAGCCATTAATAAAACATTTCTTGGAGCAGATCAGGTATTGGTAATGAATTAAATAGGTCTTTATTTTGCTAATGTACTCTAATTATGGAGATTTATGATTGATGGAAAGTGTTCCAGAACGGAGTTTAGTACAAACCAATGGGCAGTAGGTGATAACATTTGTCATTCATTTCACAGTTTCTACTAGGTAAACAATCTTACAATAATTTTGATATATATATGATTGAAGCGTGAATTATCAGTTTTGGAAAAATAAAATTAAGTTAATGGTACCCATTAAGGCAACATACCAGTGAACATGAGCACATCCTTGGAGATGGTCTTCACGTGCCTCTGTATGGCTTCTGCTCGCATCTCAGCTATCTTCTCCGCTCCTGCATCCTTCTCCTTCTCCTCATCATCTGCTCCTTCTTCCTTCTTTCCTTCATCAGTCAAGTCAGCTTTGACCGTTCCATTTCCTACTGGCTCTTCCCTATCTGCACCATCTTCCCCAAGTTCTGCCTCAATTTCAGAGTGTTCGTCATCTTTATCACCATCTTTTGTCTTGAAATTATGCTCGCATGTGTGGGCCCTTTCTTCTTGCAATTTCCCATTTCTGGAAGAATCATGCATCTCTGGGCTGACTTGATCCCACTCTTCCTCAACAACCCCTTCATGATTCTCACACAAACCATTCCTACCAGCTGACCTCTCTCCAACATCATTAAGCTTTGTCCTCTTCTCATCATCATCATTAGTGAAATCAGGCTTCATAGTTCTTTCTTTGTTTTCTACTCCATTAAAGCTACTATTGCCACAATCTCCATTCACAGGATCACCCATGGAGGTACTAGCTGCCACAGCAACCTCAGCATCAATGTTGTCTTCTCCATCAACATCATCATCATCTCTCTGTTCTAATTCCTTGCAGCATCTTTCCCCATCTTCCAGGGCCCTCTCCACCTCCTCCCTGACTTCTCCCACAATGTCTCTCATCCTCCCGACGACATCACCGTCATCATCTACGTCTACCTCATCATTTAACATGTCAACTTCACCACTAGATGAAGGGCCAGTTGTTTTCCTGTCTGCATGCATGTCAACCAAACTAGATGTATCCTGTCCATTCTCAAGACCACCAGCATCATCATCATCATCATCATCTTTGTTTTCCCCATCAATAGGCCTTTCTTCACTTTCATTCATTCTGGAATGTTTGTGATGTCCTTCTATTGCCACATTGTTGCTAGCTGCATCTTCGTCATGAAAGACGGGGTGATGAATGTCCAATCCTCCCTCCTCTTTTTCTTCAACCTCTTCTTCCTCCAGCAGTTCATCAAGGACATCTTCCTGGAGCCTGGAAGCAGAACACCATTCTCCCTCCATCTGACTAGCATGTCTGGAGTCTGCTGGCTCACTGTCCAGACTGGAGGAGCTGTTGTCCCTGAGAGCAAAGAGCCGCTTGTTCAGGGTGTCTTCCATGGTCTGATCCAGCTCATCAGGAGTGGTGAAGCCTCCCTCTGGGACTGCTCTGGGGCCTGGGGATGGAAAGGAAATAGAGGGTTGTGAACAGAATATGTTGATAATAACAAATATTTTGAAATGAATCTTTACAAATATTTTGCTAGTCAATTGCAATTATCAAATCTTGTGTGGAAAAGGTTCAATGTGCCGAGCTGGAACTAAAGAAGCAGAAGATGTATGTTGCAACTCCTGTTGTGATAATAGTTAGGGGTATGATTCGTGAGCCAGTTCTAGCAGATAAGAATGGAATATATCTCAACATTATAATCTTCAACATTTACCTGATCTACAAGAACAAGGAATAAATCTTGTGTGAAAACACTGCAACTATTACCTTGAATAAGAATGTGATGGTCATGAACAACATTATAATTAGAACAATTATATCAACTAACTAACTAACTAACTAACTACTGTAAACTTGGTAATGTTCGCGGTGCAATAATTTTTCGCGGATTTCGCGCTGAAGTCAGCGTCCGCAAATATTAAAACCCGCGAATATAAATGCGCGATTTGCAAAGTGTTTGAACACTTGCTCGGCCACGAAATTAAAAAGCTGAGAATGTGTTTTTGTGTTGCTCAGTGTGAAATATTAATCGCGTGACAATAACGTTTACAGTAACTAACTAACTAACTAACTAACTAACTAACTAACTAAAGAACTAACTCCCTAACCAACCTTGTAAGTCAATGGGCTGGACCTCCTTGTATGGCACAACAATCTCCTCTATGTGCGGTAGTTCCTTCTGGATGAGGGGCATAATCTTGTGGTAGATGGTGATCTGGTATTGTTTGAGCAGTTGCGTCAGGGGATGGTCATCACAAGACAGGATCTCTGTGATCAGTTCCTTGACGAGCTTAGTGTCATTTGGTGATTCCTGCAGACGACGCCGCCAATCCTGGAGCCAATTCTGCGTGGATAAAAGAGAGATGCATATTCTTCATTTTGAATTAAAGTTGTATTCTGGTGAATCTTCAATAATAAAATGAAATTAAAATAAATCAAATTGAATTAAATGTCAAATTGAAAGGGTGTTCATCAAAGGATGGGGTGTGGGTGATAAAGACCCTTGTTATGTTCGATTTCACTTGGTCACTCTTGCAGACGCCATCGCAAGTTCTGGAGCAAAGTCTGTGTGGCTAAAAATAGATTCACATTTATTCTTGATTATGAATAGAGTTGTATTCTGGTGAAATGTTAAAAGCTGTGTCAAATTCAAATGGTGGTTATTGCAAGATGGCATGCTAGACAGATCATTCTCAAACATCATTTTTGAAAAGACCGATGTTGTCTTATGAATACTTGATGATATGTTAACTCTTTTAAGAGGCACTGTGACATTTTCATACTCCAGAATATTTGCGTGGACCATCCTCATCTTGGTAGGTTGTCCAGAAAAGGAGAACTGCTGGGCATCTGAGAAAGGGACCCAACATGGGTCTGAAGGCTTATCTCACCTACAATAGTAACTAACATTAAACATTTTAGTACCTTGATATTTTCATAGACCATCCAAGGCCCGTAGCCAGGATTTTTCAAGGGGGGTGCGTAATTAACAAAAACAGGACTGAGACCGAGACCACTGCTGGAGTCATGCAAGTGGGGGGTGGTCAACAAGATGGATCATTGCCCGAGACCACTAGTTTAGATGGACGAGACCTATAAATAGTGGACCAGAGACCAATAAAAAGTGGACCTTTCTACGGGCCTGCATCCTCATCTCCCTCTCGTCCTTGGTAGGTTTTCCAGGCAAGGAAACCTCTAAGGCTCAGACACAGATCTTCCTCAAACATCATGTTTGGAAATACTGATGTTGTTGTATGAATACTTGAATGTAATGTATGAATACAACAATATTATGATTTAATATGTTTTCTATTTCACGACTTACCTTGACATTCTCATACTCCAGGATATTTGCATACATCATCCTCATCTCCAGCTCCTCCTTGGTAGGTTGTCCCGATGATGAGAACCTCTGGGCAGCCTGCTCCTGGAGACGCTGTTGTCTCTCCTTGATCTTCTTGGCCAACTGGACATCACATTTAGCGGCAGTCAAAGGAAACTTTCAATTTGCTTATAACATCATTAAACCAGAACGTCAATGACGTAGCGCTCATCCGGCATCTCGCAACATCAAATATCGCAAATTTCATGTGGTACACTTTTCAACTGGTCAAAAAATAAAAATGTGATGCCCTGGAAGGGACATAAAAATTAATTTAAAAAAAATTAGAGTGAAAAAAATATAAATGTGACGCCCCAGAAGGGACATGGGAAAAAAAATAATTAAAAAAAATAAATTAAAAATTAAAAAAAAATAATAATAAAAAATAAATTAAAAAATAAATAAATAAATAAATAAAAAAATAAAAAATAAAAAATAAATAATAAAAATAAATAAATAAATAAATAAATAAATAAATAAATAAATAAAAAATTACCATAATTAATTAATGGAGAAGTTTAGTGTACCAAAGTTAGCTCTACCAGATAAAGCAAACCAAATCAAAATCGGTCGAGAAATGAAGGAGAAGAAGCATTTTTTGTGATTTTTGGAATAAATTTGCATAAATTACCATAATTAATTAATGGAGAAAAATTTCAAAATTCTGTGTGGAAGTTTAGTGTACCAAAGTAAGCTCTACCAGATAAAGCAATCCAAATCAAAATCGGTCAAGAAATGAAGGAGAAGAAGCATTTTTTGTGATTTCGAATAAATTTGCATAAATTAGCATATATAATGAATTTCACGATTCTGTGTAGAAGTTTTAAATCCCCCTCCTAGTCCTATCTTATGAAACAATCAGAATCAAAATCGGTTGAAAAATAACGAAGAAGAAGCATTTTGAAAACTGTGGACGGACGGACGGACGGACGGACGGACGGCCGGACGGACGGACGACGGACGCCACGCCATGGCATAAGCTCATTGGGCCCTTCGGGCCGGATGAGCTAAAAAGATATCACTCATGTATCAGAAATTCAAGCATCAGTTAAAGAATCTTGTGATTTCTTTTTTTCATTATACATATAAAATTGACAAGATTTCAGTCAAACCAGAAATTTAAGCATCAGTTATGTGATTTTCGTTAAAATTTCTTATTTCCTGTCCTGAAAAAAAAAAATTGTTAGATTTGCTACATTTATAATATGAAAATGACAGATAAATAAGAATCGTGTAATTTGGGGTGAGATTTGATCTAACTAATTAATAATAACAATCACCTGATAGAAAAATAACTTTTAAACATTTGACGCAGCCTTTAGGCTGTATAACATGTTCCCCCCCCCCCCACCCCGAGTCAAAATGCCCTCACCGTAATCTATCATAATATTCCAATTAACAAGTGGTATTTTACAGGTGGTTAAGACTTGTAAATCAGACACACGGTGCCACCTTGCTAATGACTTGCATACAGCACCAAATACACACTGGTTCAAACCTATGTAGTGAGTACAGTCCAGAGTGTGAACAATGCTCTGCCCCCCCCCCCCCCCCCCCAATGCATTGTGTTTTCGGAACGAATCGGCGCGCCTGGTACAATCTCACATAGTTACTGATGTTCGGACCGCCCTCTACATCCCCATGCAGAACAATCTTGCCAACGAGGTCAAATTAAGAACAACAAAGGCTAACTTATTTAACCACGGATGGTTACCATGTAAACTGCTTGCTGCTTTCTTAGCCATATCACAACATCCAAAATAGACCTTGCATGAAACTCAGCTAGCAGGGTTTTATATATATTGGCCCTGTTTTGTGGTAAAGGATACACTAGCCTTTCTCAGCCCTATCACAACACCCCAAATAGACCTTGCATGAAACTCTGCTAGCAGGGTTTTATTAATGTTGACTATGTTCTGTATTAAAGGATACACTAGCCTCCCTGGCCTTGGCTATGGCCATGTTCTCCATCAGTCTCCTCTGGAAGGTCAGGTTCTGAAATGCAGAAATAGACAAAATAACAAGTGAGAAAATAAAAAGGCATTAAAAAGATCACCTACTATAAAGAAACAACAATTTTACAGCGGTGTGATTTTCACTAATATCCTCCAGAAACTTTCAAGTTTTATTTTTATTTTTCCACAAAATTACATGAATTATATTACATAATTCTGCACGCAGTGTAAACAATAGGAAATATACCTTTTTTTTTCAATGACTGTTGTAGGGATCCACAAGAAAGCAAAGCTTTTGAATAGATCCTTGAAATTAATAAGTAAAAATAGCCCAAAGAACAATGTTTGACATTATAAAACAAGCAACTATGGCTTTGATTATCTAAGTACAAAATGTATTTCATATTGAGGGGTGATATCACATTACAAAATTATACAAAGTAAGTGTTAGCAAACCGAGACAGAGTTTTCTTGCATGCAAATGGTCTGGTTAAAATCTGACATAAATTTTCATATTTTCCACTAGTAAACAGTGTTATAGAGGAGGCTATTGAAGTAGAAGACAGAAGCTTTGATAATTATTTACCATGCACCACCATTTTTGCTATTGTAATTTGTTGTAATATATTTCTGTAAAGCGCATAGAGATGTTTGTTCATATTATGCGCTATATAAATATAATTTATAATTATTATTATAGCCTTGTTCTTGCTGGCATGCATTCTATTGAATCTGGAGAGAAGGAGATTAAAGTAGAAGATGGAAGGTCTGATAACTTACCACCATAGCCTTGTTCTTGCTGGCATGCATTCTGTTGAGTCTGCTCCTGTATGCTGCCATCAGCTTCCTGTTCTCTCTGAAAGCCTTCTCCAGTGGTCCCAGGCTATCATCACTGCACAGAAGGGACAAAGATGTAGATAGGAGTATTGATTGAAGCTTCGCACATATATTTTGATGTGCTCCCGGGTAGTTTAGGAGGAACAAAAATATATCGAAATCATCAATGAAACAAGCATTTATATAAACATATTCATTATATTCTGAGGATATCAATTGATGCATCCAAAACATTTTGTTTTCTTACCAACAAAGTCAT
Source organism: Echinarachnius parma (assembly GCA_037951105.1). NCBI lineage: Eukaryota > Metazoa > Echinodermata > Echinoidea > Clypeasteroida > Echinarachniidae > Echinarachnius > Echinarachnius parma. The sequence continues at coordinate 3,409 of JBAMJV010010471.1, read as the reverse complement.
TGGATAATCATGACTCAATCCTGTAACCGTTTAATTTCAATACCAAATTTTCCCCAGAGAAAATCAGTCCATATTTTTTGTTCAAACACCAACGTTGTAATTTACGAAAAAAAAACAAGAATTTTGTTTTTAGTATTTCTCCAGTAATGCTACTATTTGCTTTTTGGGGGTTATTGAGTTATCAATGTTTGCTCTTTCATACGATGTTGGTAATTTTTGCTGCCGTGTTCCATTACTTGCATACCACTAAAGTGTGAAATATAAATATGTGCACAATTTCAATACTCAGCGATATAAGGTGACCAACTAAATGTAAACAAGTAAAAGAAGCCTCTGTAGACATGTTGCCTCTATAGACAGGTTGCATTATATTGTTTCATCTGCAGGAGATCACCTTTAATGACCACTATAGGCAGGTTGGCTGCTATAGACAGGTGGTCAGGACTGTTCAGTGAAAACTGTGAGTATGATGAACAAAGACCACCAGAGGGAGATGAAAAAAAAAATACAAAATACAAACTGCTCTCCTGGCTTTATGTAAAGATTTGTTAATCAAGTTATACAGCATTATAACGTATGTTTTTAAACTAACAAAGCAACATTCCATTTTGTCATAAATCCAAATTTAAACATGTTAAACAAATTTTAACAAGTTATACATGAAATTTTCGGAGGTCCATAAAGTACCAATCACCTTTTCTAGGGATAACTAAGGAGGAAAAACAGTAGGAACTTGATAATTACCAGGATGTCTTCAATGATGCACTCAAGTCTTAGAAACTTGTGTTTAAAAATCTGCATCAAAACAACTAGGTCCTTTTTATTAATATCTGATGCTGCCCTGTACTCTTAGCAATTATCAAGTGTTCCAGATTTCTCTCTGACAAGAAACAATTTTTTGCAGCCTTTTAAAAAACACAAATGCTTGTGTAGTCAGCCAAGGAAAGACATTTTGTAGCTGCTGGGGGAAAGAAACTTCAGTTTTCCGCTATTCAGCCTGCTGAAGAATCTTTTGTAGCCGATTGATGCAATAACATTTGCAGGCAAGCAGACACAGCAGTATTTTGTAGTCAGCTCAGGAAAAAGTTTTTGTAGTCAGCTGAGGAGAAATTGTTTGTAGGTGGCTGTTACAGGTATTTTGTAGCCAGTTGATGCAACAGATTCTGAAGCCAGCTGATGTGAGATTGAAACCAATTTTAAACCAGCTCCATGTACTGATGTAAAAGAGTTTTTATTGCAGTCAGTCATCAGTCATAACTCATGCTACCACCTTGATTTGGGGAACGAGTGACAGTATGCGGCATGACGCTCACTTGTGTTTTGAGATACTTTTGTAGGCCACTTGCATGCACAAGACTTTTTGTGACCATGCAGCTATAAGTCAGAGAGTTTTTATACAGCCAGCTGAAGAGAGAATTTTTTGTTGCTGGTTCACACAAAATGTAACAACTCACGTGTGCAACAACTGATACTACTAAGGCTATTGAACATTTTCCCAGTTTTTTCTCAGTTTTCAGAAGACAACATGTGAGGTCGAGGTTATTACTTGTTGAAGCCCATTGACGCAACAGACTTTGTGGGCTAGAGCTAGGCCGGTAGGTTTTTGTGGCCAGCTGACGCGATGATGCTTTGTAGCGGGGATCAGCACAAAATGTAACAACTCACTCATAGAACAACTGATACTGCTAACTATGTGGAACATGTGCCAGCCAGTTTTCAGAGAAAAAAAAACAGGTGAGTTTTGAAGTTATATGACTTTTTGTAGCCAGTTGACGCAAAGACTTCTGCAGCGAAGCCAGCTTGAGTGCGAGAATGTCTTCCCCTCAGCCGATTCAGCACAAAAATAACTCACTTGTGGAACAACTGATGCCGCTACTTCTATCGACAGTGTGCCAAATTTCAGCGTGACGCAAATATTTTGTAGGCAGCCTAGCTAACTGGGGTGAGTCGAGAGTTTACGTAGCCAGGTGAGCGCAAGGGAATTTTCAGAGGGCTTAGGTGGTGATTGAGACACAAGGATACAGGGGCTGATTAGGAGGAATGAAAGTCACAGAGAAGCGCTCAGAGGGAGATACTAGCTGGGTTGTGCCTGCGGGTTGCAAACCAGACAGAAGCAGTGCTAGCAGATAGTGCTGTAGACAAGGGTCAAGTCCCACAAGGGGGAGAGAGAGAGGGCATGGATTCCCTTGAGGGGGGGGTAACATAGCTGTTTGCCAAAAGGTAGATGAAACAGAGGGGGGCAGTGAGAGTAAAAAGAATTCCTACAGGTGAGGCATAATCTTCCCTCTTCCTCCCTCCCCTTGAGGGTTACAATCAGCCAGAAGTAGAGCCAACAAATGATGCTGTACACGAGGTTCAAGTCCACACGAGGAGGGGGGTCTAGATTCCCTTGACGGGGGGGAAGGGGGGGGGGGGGGGTAACCTGTGCCTAAAACTAAATGAACAAGGGGCAGTGAGGGTGAAAATACAGAATTCCTACAGGGAGGCATTGTTCCCCCCCCCCTATCCCTCGCTTATCTAGCTTTATAGTAAATCCACAGGGGGCAAGAGAGCAAGCAGGCATGGATCGCACGAGGAGGCTAGAACAGCATGTGCCCAAAGTAAACTGATTGTCAAACAGGGAGGGGGGGGGGGGGGGGGGGGGATGATTTCATCTGCGGGAGGGGCCCCACACACACACTCTTGAAAGTTGTAAGCCTGCTGACCATTTCACCTCTATACCATTTGTAGTGATTTGTAACTTGTTTTGAATAATAAAATTGACGCAGCCAGCCTGTCCTGAATTAGTCGTAAGCGTGTCAATCTTAATCATGTAACTTAATAACTAACATAAGGGTCTAAAACAATATCAATATAGGCTGATTAGCTAATTAATTAATTTTCATGAGCAGCACGTATTACACAATGAACTTATACATAATTTCCAACTAAAGTAAGGCATAACTTATAACCTTGTAGTGAAACATGGTCATTTATTTTAATTTGTTTTTAGGTGCACCCAGGCGCGACACTATGTTCGGGAAAACACAATGCATTGGGGGGGGGGCGGGGGGGAGAGCTCTTGTTTGTGAACAATGCTCGCACCATCCCTCACCCACCCACCCCTCCCCCCCACCCACCGATGCATTGTGTTTTCCGAACGTAGTGCCACGCCTGGCGTGCACCGTTTCAGAGATAAAGCGCATCCAGGACCCAAAAGAGTGATGGTCGGGGAAACCATGTGTGTCCGACCGAACCCAACCTCAGGCTTACCCTTTAGATGAAATTGCATCATTTGACATCAGTTGATACTTCTAGCTTGGCATGGTTTAAATTAAATCCATGGATTGTAATGAATAACCTACGGTTGAATAAACCTTTGATGAGAAACCAGGTGATGATGTTGTGACTTTAAAAGTACTACAGGCTT
>JBAMJV010010470.1:0-27375 GCA_037951105.1 Echinarachnius parma | reverse complement strand
AAAATGTCCGCTAGCCTAACATTGTCCCAACATCATTTTGTGATGTCGGGCAAATGTCAATTTCCGACAATGGCCCAACACCAAATCCTGACATAGGACAGATATCAAATTCTGATGTGGGCTCGACGTTAAAATGTCCGCCAGCCCAACATCGTCACCACGTCACTTTGTGATACGTCAATTTCTGACAATGGCCCAACATCAACTCATAACATTGGACCAACATAACATTATGATATGGGCGCGAGGTTAAAATGTCCACTAGCCCAACATTGTCACAACATCATTCTGTGATGTTGGCCCAATGTCAATTTCCGCCAATGGCCCAATATCAAATCCTGACGTTGGGCCAACATCAAATTCTGACGTTGGCCCGACATTACAATGTCCGCCAGCCCGACATTAGCCCAACGTTATTTTTTATTGTTGGCCCAATATCAAATCTTGACGTTGGCCCGACGTTTGATGCTGGACCAACATCAAAATTTGACAATGGCCCAATGTCATTAATATGACATCTCCAATAAGAGGTCGACCTAATATAGCGCCGATGTTGGGACTGGTATCAATTTAAGAGGTCGCTACCCAGCTAGCCACCTGATGTTGTGCCAGCATTGGGCCAATGTAAAAAGTCGTTTTTAAGACGACGTTGGGCCTACATTAAAAATCCGACGTCGCCGCGACGTTAAAATGTCCGCCAGCCCAACATCAGCGCGGCGTTTTTGTTTTTTTAATGCTGGCCAAACGTCATTTTGCGATTTCGACCCAACATCAATTATTCAGTCAGTGGTCAGTCATGGTTGTGAAATTAATGTCGGGACAATGTTAGTAATGAGACAAGAATAGGACATCTCAATTTTTACGTCAAACCGAAATCCTACGACGTCAGAATGGGCAGCAGTGAATCAAGTCGGCTAATAGTCATTAAGTTGATTTTGAGCCGATGTCAATGATCCGACATGAATATGACATCTCAATGATGACGTCAATGCGATATCCTGCCGATGTCAGAACTGACAGCAATGAAACAAGTCGGCAAATGGTCGCCAGTTCCGACATCGGTACAACATATTGACCCAACGTCATATTTGAGCTGTCATATTTATGTATATTTAATAACATAAGCCCAACATCAATTTTGCAATCTTTGACTGACCTCTTAATTTGCTACCAGTTCCAACATCTGCGCGATATTAGCCCGACGTCATATTTGAGATCTCTTATTCATGTCGGATTAATGACATCGGCACAACATCAGTTTAATGACCATTTGCCGACTTGTTTAATTGCTGTCAGTTCTGACATCGGCAGGATATCGCTTTGGCGTCATCATATAGAGATGTCATATTGAGGTCCAATTAATAACATTGGCCAGACATCAATTTCACAACCATGTACCGACCTCTTAAATTGCTACCAGATACAACATCATCACAATATCGGACTGACGTCATAGTAGAGATGTCATATTTATGTAGGAGTAATGACATCCGCCCGACATCTATTTCACAACCTTTTACCCACCTTTAAAATTTCGTAAAGTTCCGACATCTGTGCGGTATAGGCCCAAAGTCATATTTTGGATGTCATATTTATGTCTAATTAATAACTGTGACCCGACATCAATTTCACAGCATTTTACCGACCTCTTAAATTACTACCAGTTCCAACATCGGGGCGATAGAAGGCCGATTTTATATTTGAGATGTCATATTCATGTCGAATTATTGACATCGGCACAACATCCATTTAATGACTATTTAATGATTAGTTTCATTGGTGCCATTTATGACATCGGCAGGATATCGCTTTGGCGTCATAATTGAGATGTCATATGGTATGGATGTCCAATAAAACTCATTGGTCCGACATCAATGTTACAACCATTTACCGACCTTTTTAATTGCTACCAGTTCCAACATCGGCGCGAAATTATCCCGACGTCATATTGGAGATGACATATTCATGTCAGAATATTGACATCGGCTGAACATCGATTTCATGACTATTTGCCGACTCGTGTCATTGCTGCCAATTCTGACATCGGCGCGATATCGGCTTGACGTCATATTTGTGATGTCATATTGATGTCCAATTAATAACATCCGTCCGACATCAATTCCACATTCAACCATTTACCGACCTCTTAAAATGATATATTCCGACATCGGTACAACATTGGCCCAACGTCATATTTGAGATGTCATATTCATGTTGGTTTATTGACATCGGCAAAACATTAATATTACAACCCTCTATCGAGCTCTTAAATTGGTACCATTTTCGGCATTGGTGCGATTTTAGCGCGACGTTTTATTTGAGACGTATTTTTTTGGTCAACTTAATGACATCGGCACGACATTCAACTACAACCATTTTCCGACTTATTTAATTTCCAAAACCTCCAACTTAAATTCGACGTTGGCGTAATGTTGGCGCGACGTCTGTTTGCCGACCGCGATCTTGCCGACGACCTGCCGACACCGGTCCGACGTCAGTTAGCTAGCTGGGTACTTATATTTTTGTTAACTTGCTTTGAGAATCTATACTGAATTGAATTTCGTTTAATCGATTACAAACATTAGTAATTCAAAAGTAAAAAAAAAAGAAGCATTGCTATCGGGAAATTCATGATCGATTATAAGCGATCGTAAGTGAAATGAAAATTTTCGATTTTTGGAATTATTTATATAAAAAAATATACTTTTGTCATGTCCTTGCTGCTGTATATAATTTAGAAGCATATATAAGAATATAAATAACACCTTAAATAGTGTTATGAATATGATTTGAAGGTGGATTATTTCAAATTCAACGCTCTACAAATACTAACTATTACAAAACATACATGCTAAGAAGAGGTGTATATATAGTATACCGATTGCGACCTATGTTTGTAGGACGATAGGATGATAGGTTTAGGAGTAGGCAATAGGTATAGGAATAGGATATTTATAGAATTATGATTTATGAATGAATGTGTGTAAAGGTTAAACAAAATGCATGGATCGGACGTGGAATCTATGCATGTTTTCCAATTTCTTTTTACGTTTTTGATGTTGGTCCTACGTTGGCCATTTGACATTGGCCCATTGTCAAATGTAGATGATGGTCCAGCATCAGAAAATGACGTTGGGCCAATGTTGGGTTAGCGGACATTCAAACGTCGGTCGAACGTCAAGATTTGATGTTGGGCCAACAATAAAAAATAACGTTGGGCTAATGTCGGGCTGGCGGACATTTTAATGTCGGGCCAACGTCAGAATTGGATGTTGGCCCAACGTCAGGATTTGATATTGGGCCATTGGCGGAAATTGACGTTGGACCAACATCACAGAATGATGTCGTGACAATGTTGGGCTAGCGGACATTTTAACCTCGAGCCGACATCATAATGTTATGTTGGTCCAATGTCATGAGTTGATGTTGGGCCATTGTCGGAAATTGACGTTATGCCAATATCACAAAATGACGTAGTGACGATGTTGGGCTGGCGGACATTTTAACGTCGAGCCCATATCAGAATTTGATATCTGTCCTATGTCAGGATTCGGTGTTGGGCCATTGTCGGAAATTGACATTTGACCGACATCACAAAATGATGTTGGGACAATGTTAGACTGGCGGACATTTTAACGTCGGGCCGTCGTCAAAACTTGATGTTCTCTCAACGTCAGGAATCGATGTTGGGCCTACGTTAGAACTGACATTGGGCCATTGTCAATAATTGATGTTGGGCCGAAATCGCTAAATGACGTTGGGCCAGCATTAAAAAAAGACGCCGAGCTGATGTTGGGCTGGCGGACATTTTAACGTCTCGGTGACGTCGCATGTCGCATGTTGGCCCAACGTCCCCTTACAACGAAAATGACATCGGCCCAACGATGGCACGACGTCAGGTGGCTAGCTGGGTAGGTCTTCAAATGTAATAATAGTATGTATTTCATTAAATGTATTTACTATGCTGCATGTATTAAAGGGGTAGTCCAGTTTTGATATAGAGGGCAGATCGAATTGGTGAATGTGCTGTATCTGCTGATCGCCCCCCCCCCCCCCCCCCCCCCCGGCCGTAGAAAGACTTCAAATAGCCCGGCCTTTTAGGGTTGAGGAACCACTTGAAACTGTTATCACCTTTTGTACTATTTCTCACTATTTCAACCTTTTCAGAAGGCCCTTCCTCAATTTCTCTGGACACCATGAATCGCAAAATGTATTGGACCAGCGTGCAGTATTCCCGAATTAGCCGTGCCAACTTGGATGGTTCGTCTGTTGAAAAAAAGTCACCAAGCAGCGGCGCCTCATCTTACCGCGTTTTGGAGCAATAACGAAAATTGCGGAAGGGGAGGGGGCATTATGCCCCCGGCTTTATTAGGGTTAAAGGGCGATAGTAGTCATGGTAGTTATTAATTAAGAAAGACATTTCATGTATATAATTGCCATGTTATAGTTTTTGATGCAGATTTCATTGTAATTGTTTGTTTAGATACCAACGAATGTGATGGAGTACATCCCTGTGACTCGACTAACGGATTCTGCGTGAATACCAATGGATCTTTCTACTGCTCATGTCAAGAAGGCTATCAACTGGCACCAGACAATGAGACCTGTCTTGGTGAGTTCGTTCATGCATCGTACAGACGTAATGACATATTTTCAATAAGTTTGAGTGTCAGGGATTCATGGATATTTGTAGTTTATGAGTGAACGCAAGAAATAAAGAATACCTTCCACACAATGTGTACAGTCAAAATGAATTTATTGACTGAAATCATAATTCATAGTCTCAAGCTCAGAGACATATAACAATATTCTTTATAATTTCAAGCATTATTAAAACTCTGTAATGCATACAAAACAGGTTAATTAAGCATCTTGCTAAGAATACGTAATGAAACGTTAAACGTATTTTAAACCAAACCAAACACAAAGTAAAGACTTCACAAGCCTACAATGTATATACAATATAATACTATATTCTTTCTCCCTTCACAAAGAACAAAAGAATATTCAAAATCAAAGTAACATAAAAGTCCTTTAAATCACACATCTGTGTGCTGGCCAACAAAATATAACAAACAGAAAAACCTCAAAGTATTATCTGTAGTCTTAACTGGACCTCCATCGCGAAGTTGCGTGGACCACGCTCGAGTTCTCGCTACGATGCTGCTCGCGACCGACGATGCTCGTATCCGACGATGCTCGTAACCGACGATGCTCGTGACCGACGATGCTCGTGACCGACGATGCTCGTGACCACGGCTCTCGTGACGACGGTGCTTGCGTAGACCACTCTGCCGGCGACGACGCTCGGTGCTTTCGCTTTCGCGGCTGGTCCCTCGTCGAGCTGACGAAGTCTCGTGCCCCTGGCACCCGCAGAACGCACTGCATCCTTCCCAGGATCAGCGATGCTCGAAGAGCCGACACTCGATCTCCACCCTTAGACGAGTGCATCAGAAGGCGTGGTAACGCCCACAGGGTAACCTTCGCAGGTCGGAATTTTCGGGTCCAACCCCAAGGGTACGGCTATATGAAAGAACAATAAATTGTCACAACATCTCCACAATTATGTGAACTGTTTTGCAGCTAACAATGGTTAATATTTATATTCATTCTTTTCATATGCCAAGTAAGTAAATTCGCACTCTATGATTTCAATAGTGGAACATAACATTTCACAATAGCAATTATGAAAACGTATATATCACAGCCAATAATTCAAACAGTAATGGCGTCATTCATTGATAACATACTGGTTTATCAATGAAACCGGTTAAGATTGTAAAACTAAAGCTTCCGGTATTCTGCACATCAATTGATAATTTAATTTAAAGGCAACTTATTTTCACAAAATAATTACAATTGCCGTTCAATAATGGAGAAAACTTTACTAACAAAACAATCATACAGTATTCATGAACATTTACATCTTATTAAGTTGTCGGTAAATGATCTATCCTTTCACGTCAACAATACACGTTTATATTATATTTTCCAGACGTGGTCTCTTCTTATATTATACAATAAAGAAAACATATTTAGCAAGACGGCAAACTTACAGTTACATCCTGTCAACATCCGCGTGGAAACCGGGAGTCATGGCCTCTGCTGCGCCGGCGATCGCATCCATCCCGATAGCCGATGTCACTGTCTGGCTCGGGGAAAACATCACCATCAACAGCCAACTCAAAACCACTAACAGTCAACCTTTTCTCACGCAGGCAAATGTCGATCTGACACATCAAACAATCTCCCAACATCACAGTGCATCAACAACGCCCATACGCCCCTAATCACGTGATTCAAAACTAGCGCCAAAGTTACTCTCGCGCAAGCAAACTGGACGACACTGATCACACCCCATTTACGTCATATACGTAATGTATAATGCTATGCCAGTCTACCGCACGCAAACACGCATCTCGCTAAATAGAACCGGCCAACCGGGACATGCTATTATCATGTAACACTACCGCTGGCCCCAAGAAACGGCACACGCCGATCAACTATTCCGGCCAGTCCTCACTACACAATAAAACCAATACAATGGAATCACAACCATTACTAGAATAGCCCAAATTCCAACTAGGTATAGCCAAATTAGTCAACGATTAGCAATCCGTCCTCCCATTAATATAAAGGATAGTTTAACTAATACTAGTCCCTAACAACCAAACAGTGGTGATAGTATCCCTTCCATGGAAACAACGCCATAATCGCTTCAAAATATTTTCTACCTGCCTTATTTTAATTCAGGCAGACCCATGTCGCGATCTTTCGTGACATTTAACCCCCTTCTTAAGAAAATATTTTGGGATTACAAAATCATCATATCTATAATTTCATTAATAACGCAATTAATTATTCGTCGCATGTACGCATCTTCCCAAATCAAATTTCTATTTATCCAAAAGAATAATCCAACCGTCATACTTTACACCGAAAGTTCACACTTCTAAGTCAAATGAATTCCAAAATCAAATTCCTATCAAGCTGGGAGTATATAATTAGTCCAAATTAATAAACAAGCTCTTTTCTTTCACTCCTCGACCCAGCCCCACCAGAAAGGTTCTAACGGCATCACTGCCGTGACTCCACAAAGAGTCACACATGACCAGGAGAAAGATCTCGGCTCTCCTCGACATGCAAAACATGCCACGCATGCACCTGAAGTCAAAACGACCTCGCTGACCACCGCTGGTCAACTGCACTCCCATGTGCGTCAAGTCCAGTTCACCCACCACACAAGAGTGACACTCTCGAAATTCGTCAACTCTCGACTCAAATGGGGATAAACCAGTGCCGGGACTCTCACCATCACCAACTTCATGGCCATCACCGACACACGACAAAGGGAAAATAACACTCTCCGTGTCATTATCACCACTCTGAATACAATCATCTGTGATAAAGTTACCACGATTACCACCTCGAGTGTGCTGCAATCTTCCACCATCACACGGACCCACGTCCACATCAAATAACCCAAACCTCTCAACAGGTTGAGCACAACATGGTGAAGATCCATCAGCTACACACTCGTCTGGTAACTCGTTCTCCGTACACAAATTGTACATCTTCTCGCCCAAACGACGAGGATTACCTTGTGTAGGCCGAAACTCTACAGCCTCACAATGAGAAAACTGACAACTCCCACTTATCTTGGCAGAGGTTGCAACGTCCTCCGGTGCAGACCTAAACTCTATACCGTGAAATGAGGACTCCTCTACATGAATTCTACCGAGTGTGGACCCAACCTCCACACCTCCACAATGAATCAACGACTCACTCGACCGTTCCATCTCAGCAACCAAAGTAAAAGAGGCTTCGTGACCCTCCAGTGAAGACTGAACTTCCTCACCAGCAAATGAAGTCACCTCTCTACACCCTTCAGCAGACTCATTTAAAAACGACTGACCAACCTTCAGTGTACCTACTACACTGATCAGTGGAGACAGTTCTCTTGGAAACGTTCCAGACGCGTCCAGACTAGACCCAGTCTGAAGATACCCATGAGCAGTAGCAGACTCTACACCAGCCAGTTCTGACTCCCTCGGTGAAGACAGACTGAAACCTGTGGAACAAAATCCTACAGACACCAGTGGAGACCCTTCTCCACTATTTACCACAGACCCACACGCAGTGATCTGAGCAGCTTCCGGTGTAGACTGCAACTCTGCTACAAGGCCCAAAAGAGACTCAATCTCCACAACACTTCCCTCGGAAGGTTCAAACAAATCCTCAGAAAGAGGACAACCAATTGATTCAATTGAATCATGCTCTGCCACCACAACGGACGCTCCACCAGGGGAAACGCATCACCCTTAGAAACATTAACGCCACTAACGGCACACTGATCATCAAAGATCACCGGATTCTGTAAAGAATAATTCACACCAGACTCAATCAATGAGTCGTCAATAAGAAGGTCTAGGTACGCACTCTCAGCTTCAAACGCATCTAACCACTTATCGTAACACTTACGCAGGCGAATTTTAAACTGAGACAATGTCTCATCGCATCCTAAACGCGCTGACCTAAACCGTTGCAAAAATGCATCTGCATCTGTATGATATTCCTCATCAAACAGATCAATCTCACTATGAGTATAAAGCGCTGGAGAAGACTTTCTCTCTTTAACTTCATATTCAGCTTGCCAAATTTTAAATTCTAACTGTTCCTTAACATCCGCGCGCAATTCAGCACGGTCCTCTTTTGCTATGACAAATTCTTTTTTAATAAAATGTCGTAACTCCGTACCCTCAAAACCGAACAGCCTACCAATTTCCGCAAGTTCCGCAAGCTTCTCAATCACCATAGTGCACATACTCAGTCACACCATCAAAACAACAAAGTCTTACCCATAGAGCAAAGACACTTGACTCGGCCACCGACCGGGGGAAACGATCACCGATGCAGCAGAAGCCACCTCACCCGACCCCATGTCGGATCTGTAAAAAGACAAGTTCAAATAGGAAAACAAACAAAACATCTAACACATGTTAGGAATGTAAAATTAATTACCCAATTACTTTAGATTCCCTATCGAATATCAAATATGTCTAATTACTAAACAAAATCTAATCCACAAAACCTAACAATTCAATTTTCCGTCCCTTCGTGGTCGCCAAAAATGTCAGGGATTCATGGATATTTGTAGTTTATGAGTGAACGCAAGAAATAAAGAATACCTTCCACACAATGTGTACAGTCAAAATGAATTTATTGACTGAAATCATAATTCATAGTCTCAAGCTCAGAGACATATAACAATATTCTTTATAATTTCAAGCATTATTAAAACTCTGTAATGCATACAAAACAGGTTAATTAAGCATCTTGCTAAGAATACGTAATGAAACGTTAAACGTATTTTAAACCAAACCAAACACAAAGTAAAGACTTCACAAGCCTACAATGTATATACTTATTCTTTCTCGTAACAATATTCTTTATAATTTCAAGCATTAATAAAACTCTAATGCATACAAATCAACAAGTTAATTAAGCATCTTGTTAAGAATGCGTAATGAGACGTTAAACGTATTTTGAACAAAACAAAACACAAAGTAAAGACTTCACAAGCCTACAATGTATAAACTTATTCTTTCTCCCTTCACAAAGAACAAAAGAATATTCAAAATCAAAGTAACATAAAAGTCCTTTAAATCACACATCTGTGTGCTGGCCAACAAAATATAACAAACAGAAAAACCTCAAAGTATTATCTGTAGTCTTAACTGGACCTCCATCGCGAAGTTGCGTGGACCACGCTCGAGTTCTCGCTACGATGCTGCTCGCGACCGACGATGCTCGTATCCGACGATGCTCGTAACCGACGATGCTCGTGACCGACGATGCTCGTGACCGACGATGCTCGTGACCACGGCTCTCGTGACGACGGTGCTTGCGTAGACCACTCTGCCGGCGACGACGCTCGGTGCTTTCGCTTTCGCGGCTGGTCCCTCGTCGAGCTGACGAAGTCTCGTGCCCCTGGCACCCGCAGAACGCACTGCATCCTTCCCAGGATCAGCGATGCTCGAAGAGCCGACACTCGATCTCCACCCTTAGACGAGTGCATCAGAAGGCGTGGTAACGCCCACAGGGTAACCTTCGCAGGTCGGAATTTTCGGGTCCAACCCCAAGGGTACGGCTATATGAAAGAACAATAAATTGTCACAACATCTCCACAATTATGTGAACTGTTTTGCAGCTAACAATGGTTAATATTTATATTCATTCTTTTCATATGCCAAGTAAGTAAATTCGCACTCTATGATTTCAATAGTGGAACATAACATTTCACAATAGCAATTATGAAAACGTATATATCACAGCCAATAATTCAAACAGTAATGGCGTCATTCATTGATAACATACTGGTTTATCAATGAAACCGGTTAAGATTGTAAAACTAAAGCTTCCGGTATTCTGCACATCAATTGATAATTTAATTTAAAGGCAACTTATTTTCACAAAATAATTACAATTGCCGTTCAATAATGGAGAAAACTTTACTAACAAAACAATCATACAGTATTCATGAACATTTACATCTTATTAAGTTGTCGGTAAATGATCTATCCTTTCACGTCAACAATACACGTTTATATTATATTTTCCAGACGTGGTCTCTTCTTATATTATACAATAAAGAAAACATATTTAGCAAGACGGCAAACTTACAGTTACATCCTGTCAACATCCGCGTGGAAACCGGGAGTCATGGCCTCTGCTGCGCCGGCGATCGCATCCATCCCGATAGCCGATGTCACTGTCTGGCTCGGGGAAAACATCACCATCAACAGCCAACTCAAAACCACTAACAGTCAACCTTTTCTCACGCAGGCAAATGTCGATCTGACACATCAAACAATCTCCCAACATCACAGTGCATCAACAACGCCCATACGCCCCTAATCACGTGATTCAAAACTAGCGCCAAAGTTACTCTCGCGCAAGCAAACTGGACGACACTGATCACACCCCATTTACGTCATATACGTAATGTATAATGCTATGCCAGTCTACCGCACGCAAACACGCATCTCGCTAAATAGAACCGGCCAACCGGGACATGCTATCATCATGTAACACTACCGCTGGCCCCAAGAAACGGCACACGCCGATCAACTATTCCGGCCAGTCCTCACTACACAATAAAACCAATACAATGGAATCACAACCATTACTAGAATAGCCCAAATTCCAACTAGGTATAGCCAAATTAGTCAACGATTAGCAATCCGTCCTCCCATTAATATAAAGGATAGTTTAACTAATACTAGTCCCTAACAACCAAACAGTGGTGATAGTATCCCTTCCATGGAAACAACGCCATAATCGCTTCAAAATATTTTCTACCTGCCTTATTTTAATTCAGGCAGACCCATGTCGCGATCTCTCGTGACATTGAGCACCATCTAATAGTTTTTGTTTACGTATTGAACGTAGTTATGAATAAGAAATGACAATGGCTTTAAGGGGTAGTTAAGTTTTGGTATAGAGGGCGCTGCACGAAATAATTTTGTTGTGAGGTAATGAAAAACTGAGTGTAAAATTTGAAAGAGCATACAATTTTAATGGCAGAATAAACTTTATTTGATCAAAATCGGTTCAGAAACGGCTGAAATATCAATAAATATATCCGATCGGAATAATTCTGGTGCCCAGATTTATTCGATGATTTAAAACAAATTAATAAAAAATGCTTACACTTTTTCAAAAATGTTCAAAAGAGGTTTTGAAATAGTTGTTGATGATCTCTCTATCTTATCAATATTTCAACAAAACATAATATGCATAGTTTTGTATGAAACATAGTTGAAACCAATGCTTTTTTAGAGAGCGCCCTTTTGTGTTTTAATGGCTCTTTTTGAATGATAACATTGAAAGAAAAAAAGGTCTTTTAATAAGTCGTTTGTAATTTTCTATACTTTTCGAGCATGGTGGAGTTATAACCATTAGTTCGATGTTATTGTGCAGGATTTGGTTACTAAAGCTCAGCCTTACCAAAACTGTACTACCTCTTTTAAACTCAATGATATAAGTATTCCACAAGTTTTGCTTTAGACATAATTATCATTATTACAACGTTGACAATTATGCAGATGTCATCATCATTATTTGTTTAGATACCAACGAATGTGCTGGAATGCATCCCTGCGATTCGACCAACGGATTCTGTGTGAATACCAATGGATCTTTCTACTGCTCTTGTCACGGAGGCTATCAACTGGGACCAGACAACCAGACATGTGTTGGTAAGTTAGTTTACGTTTCGTCCAGTTATGAAGAATCATTTTCAACGGATTATAGTACCATCGTTTGCCGGCCACCAGCAAAAGCGAACGATGTCGTGGTTGTTGAATTGACAATGGCTGACAATCATTAACAAACCCCTGATTGTTCTTTCGCGTTCGTCCCCTCATTCCTGAAGCGTTCTTTCGGTCATGCCAATCTTTATACTGCTCATGTCACGGAGGATATCAATTGGCACCAGGCAACCAGACCTGTCTTGATGAGTTCGTTCATATACTGTACATAATTGCACATAATTATACAAATATAAATATATTGAATAAGTACAAGGTTATTTGGCTCACTATCCCATAAGCTACTATAATTATGTAATCGTTTTAATTTATTTATTTAATAAAATTAAGGAATTCAGATTACGGGTATTCGCAGGTAGGTTATTATGCAGTGTGCTACCACGATAGAAGAAAGTCAAAAGAGTCAAAAGATATGTGATGTATTCATTATAACAGATCAACAAAAGTCAACCTGCATTTGTAATTTATTAACCCTTTAACTCTTAAATACCATATCACAAACATCTGAAAATCTGCATCTTGGGGTATTTTCAAAATAGGGAACATCAGGCATCTGCTTGACCAATCATCCGCTGAGCGAGTCGTCCACGCCTTTGTCTCCTCTCATCTGGACTACTGCAACTCCCTCCTCGCCGGCCTCCCTCTTTCTCATATATCCCCCATCCAATGTATCCAAAATTCAGCCGCTAGATTAGTCACTCTTAGAAGGAAACATGACCATATAACCCCTGTTCTCCGCTCACTTCATTGGCTACAGGTCCATTCCCGCATTACTTTTAAGATCCTACTTCTCACATATAAAATCACACATAATCTTGGCCCCATATATCTTCAAGACCTAGTCTCCCTTCTTTCCTCCTCTTCTGACAGACCCCTCCGTTCATCTTCCTCTCTCCAATTACTTCATGGCCCACGGCCCCACGTACACAAACTCGTTAAGGTGACCTAGCCTTCTCGTCCATTGCCCCCACCATTTTGAACATACTCCAACCCCATATTCAGAATGCCACATCTATCAAATCATTTAAAATCCTCCTCAAAACCCATCTTTTTAAGCAGTTGTAATTTCTCTGGAGGCGCACACAGTTAGTTATTAAGTATTGTATTATATATACATGTATTTGTTATTTCTTATTTGTTACTTTGACTTTGGTGTTGTATTGTTTTTATGCTATCGTGTTTACTAGTTTTCTTATTTAGACAGACCACCAGTGCGCTTAGAAACGCCCGTATAAAGCGCCATATAAATGCAATTAGTATTATTATTATTAGTCATGAATAAGAAATGGCAAAGGCTTAAACTCAATGATATACATATTCCACGAGATTGCATTATACATCATTACAATTATTACAACGTTGACACTTATGCAGATGCCATCATAAATTTTGTTTAGATACCAACGAATGTGCTGGAATGCATCCCTGCGATTCGACCAACGGATTCTGTGTGAATACCAATGGATCTTTCTACTGCTCTTGTCACGGAGGCTATCAACTGGGACCAGACAACCAGACCTGTGTTGGTAAGTTAGTTTACGTTTCGTCCAGTTATGAAGAATCATTTTCAACGGATTATAGTACCACCGTTTGCCGGCCACCTGCAAAAGCGAACGATGTCGTGGTTGTTGAATTGACAATGGCTGACAATCATTAACAAACCCCTGATTGTTCTTTCGCGTTCGTTTCCTCATTCCTGAAGCGTTCTTTCGGTCATGCCAATGTATGTGTTCTCATTTCTCACAATTACTCCATTCAATTTTGTTGATTACCCCTGTTCTTTTTTAGTTGGTAATTTGTCGTATAGGACAGTAAACAATCGGACAACAAAACACACAGGGTGGTTCTACTCTTCGTAGATGCCAGAGTATCTCGTCTAAAATGTGTTTTCTTGAACAGGGAGTGAAGGGCTTCTCTCAAAAGCTCTAACACCCTAGAGAGAAATGTGGTGCACCCAAAATACAAATCAATAACTGCAGAAAGAACAAACACATTGCCCTGTTTTATAACTTTTGTTTTTTTCATTGAAAACTCATCACTATCCTGCTGACTTACTTGAATATATTACATTAATGATTTATTCAAGACACTGTCGTCATTTAAATGGTAGCGTTTAAAGAGATATTTTAGTTTTGGTATAGAGGGCGCTACACAAACTATTTTTTGTGAGATAATGAAAGAATGAGTGTCAAATTTGAAAAAACATACAGTTTTAATGACAGAATAAACTTTATTTGATCAAAATCGGTTCAGAAATGGCTGAATATCCATAAACAGAACCATTCGTAATAAATTTGGGGCCCCACAATTATTCAAAAATTTTGAACCAGCCGTTAAAAATGTAAACAAATGCTTCCTCTTTTCAAAATTTACAAAACAGCTTTTTAAACGGTTGTTGATTATCTCTCTATCTATCACTATTTCAACAAAACATGAGATGAGCAATATCTTATTTTAAATGGTTGAAACCGATGAGCTTTAGAAAGCGCCCTCTCGAGTTTTATTGGCCATTTTTGAATGATAACAGGCTTTTTACTATAGTCATTTGTATTTTGTTATTCCTTTCAAGCATGGTGGAGTTATAACTATTAGTTTTGTAATGCAATGGTAAAGGTTTTGGTTACTAAAATTCAGTTTTACCAAAACTGTACTCTCTTTACCAAAACTCAACTATCCCTTTAACACGCAAGAGCAATATTCTGACACCTTCCCCATATTCATACTATTCCGCTAGCTCAGTTCCTTACTAAGTATATTTCAAACAATATGGTTTAGTAAGCAACACACAGTTTCGTAGTCCCCAACTATGGTGGACTGGCTTAGCCTTAGGTACACAGTACGTTAACCCTATGGGTCGAAATTATGTTTAATGCTGGGCCACGACATCAAAGTGGACTAAGCAAGGAACTATGGTAGCGGGCTTTTTAAATATTGGGCCGGAAGATTGAAGCAGATGACGTGATATTAACAACTATCTAACAGAGAAATTATCAAAAACAAGTTGGCACTCAATTTTATATGTTTACACTAATGTGCAGATTTTGTCGGTCGCAAATTATCCAACAAATATGCGGCGACCTAATAATTCAAATGATACATTCATAGACATTTCAGCCGGTTATTAGCTTATAAACTTTATTTTCTTTTTGTCTTACAAAAATGTATTATTTATCATCTAGTAACTTTGTTGACAAGTGAAAAAGGTCGATGCGTACGTGTATGTGTATATTGGTATGATCTGATATGTCCAGAAAGTAATTTGTGAACATTTTAAGTTAATTTGATGTTTTTTGACCGAGAAATGAGCGAAAATACAAATTGATATTAACTTTATACTCATTGCACAGTACACGGCTGAAAAGGTCCCATAGATAATCATATCCGAACACTTCAATCGTAAATATCTTTTGAACGAAATTGAAATTTGAAAAAAAACCGAAACCTGTCCCATGCCTGTATTGTTAACACAAAATAAAACAAGGTATGTTGAGGACCGCTAGAATTCCAATTTGATATTGAGGATTTGGACCATGTTACTAAGTCCCTTTAAATCATAATTTGCATACCAATATGTTTAGACGTTAATGACTGTGACGGGCCAAACCCCTGCGACCCAACTAACGGATTCTGCGTCAACACCAATGGATCTTTCTACTGCTCATGTCATGGAGGATATCAACTGGCAACAAATAATGAGACCTGTCTTGGTAAGTTAGTTCATGCTTCGTCCATGAAAGGGACAGTCTGCCTTTTGCAAGCCAACTTTAAAAAGTTGCGAGGTTATTGTCTTACATGAAATAAAATGTCATTTTACCAGCTTGCCTAACAAAATTAGGTCTTGAAACCTCCTTTTCGTGGAGTTATAAACCTCTAAATAATAAAACGCGCGACGTCTTTTATTGTCCAATTCATGATCCTTCGCCCGTCTGTAAATTCGTTTACGTTAGCTAATGTAGCGCGGTGCTAATCGATCTCTCTGCACCGCCCATACTCGGGGGTCCGTGACTCCGAAACATTTCGCGGCCGGGCCTGGCCCACACATACAAACATGACATTGACAATACTGTACTGTTCAGCCTGCATTGCACTGATAATGTGTAAGGCCCATGTCAAAAACGCTTGGCACACAATCATTAAGTATACGGGTCATTCTTCGATATAAGTGTATAGTTTTGCGTCCCGCTACTTTGGTGTCGCATAGAAAAACAATTAATTTTTTTGTTTTGTTCCCTTTTTGTGTTGACTTACAAATAAGTAAAAAAAAAAAAAGTAAAGTGATAACTCTTATACTTTTTTAATTTGTTGTTGTTGTTATGTTCCAACCTCCTCAAACTCGCATGTCCCGATGGCATCATGTAAAAATATCAAAATATATCATATCAAAAAAGATGCATATTTTTTGTCCTAATATGCCTTAATAAATTCAATTTTATGAGTTGACTACCAATACCAAGATTAAACACGCACACATGCAACGATTTCAAAAAAATATATAAAAAAAGGAGTCTGTTTTGTGTGTCCCGATATTTTGCGTCATCTCCGTCACGCATTTTGAGTCCGTCATCTACGGTACAAAAATATGCTAAATTTGAGTGATCGTGGTGGCAACATGTCGGGTGACTAGGTAGTAGAAAGAAGAGACACGTTTTTCCCCCGGTCTATAGGTAAGTAACATTGTTTTTTTGAGATCTTTGTCAAAAACCAGGTCCGTACCTTTATTAAGCGTCATCTCCGAACGCTTGATATTAGCTAGATAAATATATTAGATTGAATTTCTAATCATTTGTATGAATGTGGCCGCGGAACAACTATACAACACTATCACTTATTTGTATTGCATACATTGATATTAGCTATCAGCGCTTTAAATGTGTCTGAAAGTCATCTCCGTCACGTTTTTTTTTTGTGACGGAGATGATGGTTATCATCTCCGAACGATTGATATTAGCTAGATAAAGATGTTAGATTGAATTTCTAATCATTTGTATGAATGTGCCCACGGAACAACCATACAACATCATCGCTCATTTGTATTGAATACATTGCCATTAGCTATCGCCGCTTTAAATGTGTCTGATAGTCATCTCCGTCAAATATTTGTATTGGTATTTTTAGCGATCTATTTACTCGTAATCATGTACCTCTCTGTATCCTAATTTCCTGAGAAAATTTCATCACACTGATTGAAAGCAAAACTATTTGGCAAAATTCACTATTTATTCAGCAAGGCAAGTATAAATGGTGGCTCTAGAGAAAAAAATGTGATTATGGTTGACCAATGTTTTTTTTTTTTTTTCACAGTCACCCTTTCTTTCAAAACGAAGATGAATTATGTTCTTCAGTTAAAATGCGACGATCTATTTGTGCAAAAATGTTGTGACGGAGATGACGCATTAACAGTGTACATGTTAATAAAACCCACACAAATATTACATAGCCCCATTAAAAATCGCGCCAAACAATATTTCCCTAATCTACAGATGTTAACATATATATTAAACACACAGAAAGAAAGTGGAGAAATAGTTTCGATTTTCACGATATCACGATGATCGAAAATATACACTTATCGAAGAATGACCCATACACCGGTTGTCGAGCTGATATTTCGTGTCGAGCTTCTAAAATTACCTGGCCCAGTTGGTGAATTATCATTTTACGTTACAAAAACTACGCAGCTGAAAGTCAGGTACATGCAGCTGTACTAATTATGAATGTCGAATGGTCTTGTTTGCGATGGGGTCACGGCGGGGAGTTCACACTAAGCTCTCAGTTACTTTGCCTATACGGGGCTATACGTCTAACAGACCGATTTTTTCTGTATCAACTGGTTAATTGTTTCGAAGCTTAGTACGCTGTTATGAGTCCTAGTTAATCTGTTATGAGTCCTAGGATGCTTTCAGTTCAGGTCATGTATAGCACACATCCTCGCCGCACTGCTTAAGTGTGTCTAATGGGGCGCTGGGCCAGCACCTCCGCGTTCCCTTCTTTAATCTTGCTAAAAAAAAAACTAAGAAAAAGCCTCGAACGGACGGATTAAAACGGAATCGACCCACGCCTGCCCAACGACTACGTGACAAAGATTTGAGCATATTTGAAGTGAACATCAGAGGTTTAAGGTCAAATATAGGAGAGCTGAGTAATCTATGCCATGAGATTAAACCAGCCATCGTTGTTGTGGTGGAGACATTCCTCGATGAGACAGTTAAGGACGGAGCTGACTGCATACTACAGGCGGAGGTATAGCTGTCTACTGCCAAGAAGGGATTGCGATCTACCACGACTCAGACCTTGATCCCCCCGACTTTGAACTGATGTGGTTCTCAGTGACACTTAGATCACAGAAGCTTCTCTGTGCTGCTGTTTACAGACCACCCAATACCAACTGTGACATAATCAACTATCTCGATACTACCACCCTACTAAAAACTTTCTGAGTTTAGCGCCCAATCTATGGTCCTACTCGGGGACTTCAACGTGCACCACTCAGACTGGCTTGGCAGCAAGACCACAGACACTGTTGGCAGACGAACACTGGAGTTGTCTAACTCCCTTGGCCTACAACAAATCGTAAGAGAACCAACTAGAGAAGACCAGATCCTTGATCTGGTCCTGACTGATCTGGCTGCTACCTCAACAACGTTTGTAAGGCTTGGCACGTCTGACCACAATCCAGTTCTTGTTAAACTAGAAGTGCCACTCAACAGAGACAAGCCCTACAGAAGGAAGGTTTGGCGCTACGACAAAGCTGATTTCTGGGGGATGCGTGGCTTCCTATCTTCAGCAAATTGGTCTCAAGCTCTACAGTCTGATCCAGAAACTGCATGCAGCAATATCACTAACATTATCTGTGACGCGATGGATATTTACATCCCCAGCAAAACCGTCGCCAAGAAGACAGGGGACAAAGCATGGTTTGACGATCATTGTAGGAGAGCTGCCTCCAAGAAGAGGAGACTCTTCAACAAAATGAAAAAGAATGACTCGCAAGAAAATAGGGAGAAATTCAAAGAAGCCAGAAGCGACTACAATAAACTAGAGAAACAGGCAAAAAGACACCATGATGAAAAGCTAAAAGAGGAGTTAAAAGACGGAAGCCTCAGCAGCAAAGAATGGTGGCGCAAAGTGAACACACTGTCTGGTAAGAAGGCTATAGTCGACATACCTGTCTTGAAGGATCAGGATCAATCTTACACAACTGCGAGCGAAAAAGCAGAAGTTTTCGGTCAGATCTTCGCCAGGAAGTGTTAACTTGATGGTCCAGAAGAACCTCCCCCAGACATTCATCAAACCACTCCACATAAGCTTGAGAAAGTAGTCTTCAAGGCTAAGGACATTAAGAGACTCTTGAGAAAACTGAACCCCAACAAAGCTACTGGCCCGGACAACATTCCTACCAGAGTCCTGAAGGAATGTAGTGCGGAATTAGCAAGACCTCTCAGCTGCCTATACGAGCTCTGCTTCTCTCAAGGAGTGTTCCCAAGCAAATGGAAGACTGCTCAGGTCATACCAATCCACAAAAGGGACTCAAGGGCTGATCCTAATATGTACCGGCCTATCTCGCTTTTGAGCAACATCAGCAAAGTCATGGAAACGGTTGTCCAGAAGCAGATCCAGAACTACCTCCTACAACACCAACTCGTATCTGACAGACAGTTTGGCCCCATATATCTTCAAGACCTAGTCTCCCTTCTTTCCTCCTCTTCTGCCAGACCCCTCCGTTCATCTTCCTCTCTCCAATTACTTCATGGCCCACGTACAAAAACTCGTTAAGGTGACCGAGCCTTCTCGTCCATTGCCCCCACCATTTGGAACAAACTCCCACCCCATATTCAGAATGCCGCATCTATCAAATCATTTAAAATCCTCCTCAAAACCCATCTTTTTAAGCAGTTGTAATTTCTCTGGAGGCGCACACAGTTAGTTATTAAGTATTGTATTATATATACATGTATTTGTTATTTTCTATTTGTTACTTTGACTTTGGTGTTGTATTGTTTTTATGCTATCGTGTTTACTAGTTTTCTTATTTAGACAGACCACCAGTGCGCTTAGAAGCGCCATATAAATGCGATTAGTATTATTATCATTAGTCATGAATAAGAAATGGCAAAGGCTTAAACTCAATGATATAAGTATTCCACGAGATTGCATTATACATCATTACAATTATTACAACGTTGACACTTATGCAGATGCCATCATAAATTTGTTTTAGATACCAACGAATGTGCTGGAATGCATCCCTGCGATTCGACCAACGGATTCTGTGTGAATACCAATGGATCTTTCTACTGCTCTTGTCACGGAGGCTATCAACTGGGACCAGACAACCAGACCTGTGTTGGTAAGTTTACGTTTCGTCCAGTTATGAAGAATCATTTTCAACGGATTATAGTACCATCGTTTGCCGGCCACCTGCAAAAGCGAACGATGTCGTGGTTGTTGAATTGACAATGGCTGACAATCATTAACAAACCCCTGATTGTTCTTTCGCGTTCGTCCCCTCATTCCTGAAGCGTTCTTTCGGTCATGCCAATCTTTATACTGCTCATGCCACGGAGGATATCAATTGGCACCAGGCAACCAGACCTGTCTTGGTGAGTTCGTTCATGATTTGTTCATTAATGAAGCAGCATTTGCAACGAATTTGAGCGCAATGTGATAACTGTTTGAAGGCCATACTTAAAAAGGCGAATTAGTATTAACCATACAAACTAAGAAATGGCAATGGCTGATAATCAATGACGAACACATACGTGTTAAATTACTATTTGTTCATAATAAGAATTATCTAAACTCAGACAGTTATGTAGATGTAATCATGATTATTTGTTTAGATAACAAGGAATGTGCTGGAATGCATCCCTGCGATACGACTAACGGATTCTGCGTGAATACCAATGGATCTTTGTACTGCTCATGCCATGCAGGCTATCAACTGGCACCAGGCAATCATACCTGTCTTGGTATTTAGTTCATGCTTCATCGATTCAATAGCCCATAGTCTATAAAGAACTTTTACATTGTAACGAGTTTGTATCACTATCTGGTGATTGTCTGTAGGTCACGCATTCGAACGTATTCATGGAAGTGATTAATTACAAATTGCAATTATATATATCATAATAATGATACAGCTTTGATGTAGATTTCATCATAATTGTTTGTTTAGATACCAACGAATGCGCTCGAATGCATCCCTGCGACTCGACTAACGGATTCTGCGTGAATACCAATGGATCTTTCTACTGTTCGTGTTATGAAGGCTATCAGCTAGCACCAGACTATCAGGCCTGTCTTGGTAAGTTAACTCATGCCTTGTCCACGTATGATAGTGACATATTTGTAGCAAGTATGATCGCCGGAAGACGAGCAGGCTGGAAGTCTCGACGCAAATGTCGCAAAATATATTATCTTTTTTTGCGATTGGGGAGCGAAATTATCCAGAGTCACTGATGAGAGAGCTAAGAGCCCGACATTGGCATGCCCAGAAATTTGAAGGCAATTGAGGAAGGAGGGGGGGGGGGGGGGGTTGGGCAGTAATAGCTTTTGGGTTTGAACAGTTTAGAACTGCAAATACTTAAATGAATACAAATTAAATTTATTACGGATCCTAGGGCCATATTTCTGAGGTAATGTCGTTTCATAAATTTGCTACTTTTTCGTCTCCAGCGATCCTCTGAACAATGATACATTCTCGCCCCACGGCCTGCCATAGAATTAGCTGTACAGAAGAACCGCATGACTACTCTCCCTTTGTAAGGAAGACAATGTGAGCCATTCTTATGTACTGCTAATTCTACGGCACCCCGTGGGGCGAGAATGTCTCAGTGTGCCGAGGATCGCTGGAGACGAAAAAGTAGCAAATTTAGGAAACGACATTGCCTCAGAAAAATGGCTCTAGGATCCAAATAGACCGGCAGCCCAGAGGTCTTTTGTGCATCGAAAAGCGTACTGATTGTTGAACATATGAATATTTAGAGGAGAATGTAACAAATCCAAAAATATGAGTCTCCCGGGGTGTACCCGTGGATAAAGGGGTCTTTTGCGCCTCCAAAGTTTGACCCCTGGGGACTGTCCGATGCTTCTATTTGTTTGCGAATGTACCGTGTTCAACATCGCTGACTGCGGGGAGAGCGAAACAGATAACAAAAGGATCGCTGATGCGTACCTGGCAATTTCGACAAATTTTACGTTGCCTGATTTGAAAGACGAAATACACGTTGATTCATTGGAGATTATATCTAAAACCTCTTGCAACTTTACAAATATGTCTTACAGATTAGAGAATATATATTGATCGCACGTTTGAATATGCCAAAGGACATATAAATACATTCGAATGAACCCCATCATCAAAACAAGATCAAACATGGCTTCCACTTACAAATGAATATCACACATTAAAACAACACCCGTGTATAAAACTAAAGTAACTAGCCGAATGCAGAGGAACCAATACAGGGTGGCCCAAAAAAAAACGGAACGGGGCACTTCTCAAAATACAGCAACACAATTATTATGTCCAACGGATAGGGTGTCTTTTCCAATGAACAACGATACCAAGAACAGCCATTTTGGTTGAGGAGTTTTTGTTCTAGGACGCTGTGAGTGACATGATGTCAGGTTCCGTTTTTTGTCAATTTTTACCTAGTCAGGACCAGTAAAACCGCACGCACCGCCCTTCATAGCATGTAACACAGCGCGCCTTTGATAGTGTGCACTCAGCCGTGTGCCGAGATAATGGACATGGTATTACGGGCAGTGAGTGCGGTTTTACTGGCCCTGACTATGTAAAAATTGACAAAAATTGGCACCAGACATGGTCTCACTCACAGCGTCCTAAAAAAAAAATACACGACCAAAATTACTGTTCTTGGTATCGTTTTTCATTGGAAAAGACACCCTAGCTGATGGACATATACAGGGTGTCTCAGAAAGAATGCAACACCTACGATCGTTAATTTCATCAACACCATTGATAAAATGTCATTGTTTTTTGTTTGATTGGGTAGAACATTCCTTTTCCAACAAAATGATACCATGAACATTGATTTTCGGTAAGGCGTTTGGATCCTAGGGCCATTTTCTGAGGCAATGTAATTTCCTAAATTTGCAACTTTTTCGTCTCCAGCGATCCACTGAAAACTGAGACATTCTCGCCCCACGGCCTGCCATATAATTAGCTGGACAGAATAACCGCATGACTGCGCTTCCTTTGATAAGGAAGACAATGTGAGCCATACCATACGGGGTAATCGAATACGCAACATCGCGCTGTTCAACAGCTAATTCTATGGCAGGCCGTGGGGCGAGAATGTCTCAGTTTTCAGTGGATCGCTGGAGACGAAAAAGTTGCAAATTTAGGAAATGACATTGCCTCAGAAAATGGCCCTAGGATCCAAACGCCTTACCCAAAATCAATGTTCATGGTATCATTTTGTTGGAAAAAGAATGTTCTACCCAATCAAACAAAAAAACAATGATATTTTATCGATGGTGTTGATGAAATTAACGATCGTAGGTGTTGCATTCTTTCTGAGACACCCTGTATAGTTTGGTACTATATTATTTTTTTTTTTTTTTTTTTTAATTTATTTATTCATGCATGTCTCACAGTAAACAAGTTCGTACATAAAATAAACTGTCATAACATCGAAATAGAAACATACAGAGGTCGGCAATATAAGCTAGAAGCTTGAAGTGATGCCATACCTAAGATATTACAAGTTTTACATATTCTTAAAACATAGATAAACATAAATTAATACAAACGGAAAAAAAAAGAAGTAATAAAAAGCAAATATGAAACATTATTTACAAGTAAAGAGAAAGAGGATAGTTAAATATTTTGTGCCCCGTTCCGTTTTTTGGGTCCACCCTGTATATGAGCGCATGGCATAGCGATGGAGGGGGGGGGGGGGGGGGGGGGGGTGACAAATGCGGTGACAGATAAATGTATCAATAGAGCCTTTACTCTGTGCAGTCGTGTTCAGAGTGGCAGATGGTTGTCATGGGATATCTTTTGTTCTCTTTCATGAGAACAATTTTACAACCATCGCATCAAGGAATTTCTAATCGATGTAACAAGAATAATAAGTAACCATTCAGTCCTTTAAATTCGATGAATACACGTCTTTCTCACTTGACCGTAGTATGTGCAAAACGTAACTGTGAACAGGGAGCAGGGGCCCGATTACGGACCAGCAACATTTACCATGGTAATTAGCATCATTGGCTCTAACTCATTGATGTCAATATGCTAGAATTACGTACAAATCAATAGAACATAGCAGAGCACACATACCGCCCTTACTCATTCAACCGTAAAGCATATCTAGAGATCAGTGGAACTAGGTATGGTCCTGGGTCATGATCGTGCTCTCGGCCACTGGTGTATTGGCCTCTGCATGCAGCTTGGATGCCAATACACATATATAATTGCCTTTTGTCTGACTTTGTGCAGCGATTTGTTCCCTCTATGTAGGGAAATGTGGAAGCTCCGCTTTTTTAAACATAACTTTTGCGAGTCGATTTTCAATATTCAGAGGCATCTGCAGGGTAATTTAACGGATGACAATTGTATCCAATATGTATTCTGTAATCTGTAAGACATATGTGTTAAGTTGCAAGAGGTTTTGGATATAATCCCCAATGAATCAGCGTGTATTTCGTCTTTCAAAACAGGCAACGTAAAATTGCCAGATACGCATCAGTGATCCTTTTGTTATCTGTTTCGCTCCTCCCCGCAGTCAGCGATGTTGAACACGGTACATTCGCAAACAAATAGAAGCATCGGACAATCCCCAGGGGTCAAACTTTGGAGGCGCAAAGGACCCCTTTATCCACGGGTACACCCCGGGAGACTCATGTTTTTGGATTTGTTACATTCTCCTCTAAATATTCATATGTTCAACAATCAGTACGCTTTTCGATGCACAAAAGACCTCTGGGCTGCCGGTCTAAAACGCCTTACCCAAAATCAATGCTCATGGTATCATTTTGTTGGAAAAGGAATGTGCTACCTAATCAAACAAAAAAACAATGACATTTGGTCGATGGTGTTGATGAAATTAACGATCGTACGTGTATAGCGTGCATGGCAATGCAGTAGCAAGGAGCCTTGCATGGCAATGCAGTAGCAAGGAGCCTTGCATGGCAATGCAGTAGCAAGGAGCCTTGCATGGCAATGCAGTAGCAAGGAGCATTGCATGGCAATGCAGTAGCAAGGAGCCTTGCATGGTAATGCAGTAGCAAGGAGCCTTGTATGGCAATGCAGTTGCAAGGAGCCTTGCATGGTAATGCAGTTAGCAAGGAGCCTTGCATGGCAATGCAAGTAGCAAGGAGCCTTGCATGGTAAGTGTAATGCAGTAGCAAGGAGCCTTGCATGGTAATGCAGTAGCAAGGAGCCTTGCATGGTAATGCAGTAGCAAGGAGCATTGCATGGCAATTGCAAGTAGCAAGGAGCCTTGCATGGCAATGCAGTAGCAAGGAGCCTTGCATGGCAAATGCAGTAGCAAGGAGCATTGCAGGGCAATGCAGTAGCAAGGAGCCTTGCATGGGATGTGTCCGATTGCTCCTGTACTGGAACCAATGATGGGGCCCCTCTGAAACTGCAACAACTTAGAACTCTTAATCTGTGTAAAATATTGATTGTTTTAATATGTGTATTTCGACGATCGATTTGGCGAGTATGCATTCGGCATGCCATTTATACGGGTGGGGAAGCAGGGGCCGACTTTAGTAGGGTCCCGGTTGAGATTCCAGGGGACGGAGCCTCCGAGGATTATAGATTCTGGTAAGCAGTAATTTTAAAAGTAAAAACAGCTATTTTGAAGGTTGATTGTTGATAAATATGTTTGTCTTTTCCTTTGCATTATATCCGTCGATTTTTTCTTCATTTTCAGAAATATTTGGGGGGAAAAACGATATTAGACCGGCAGCTCAAACAAAAAACAATGACCTTTTATCAATGGTGTGATGAAATTAACGATCGTAGGTGTTGCATTCTTTCTGAGACATCCTGTATATGTCCATCAGATTGGGTGTCTTTTCCAATGAAAAACGATACCAAGACAGTAATTTTGGTCGTGTATTTTTTTTTTTAAGGACGCTGTGAGTGAGACCATGTCTGGTGCCAATTTTTGTCAATTTTTACATAGTCAGGGCAGTAATAACCGCACCCACTGCCCGTAATACCATGTCCATTATCTCAGAGTAGCAAGGAGCCTTGCATGGTAATGCAGTAGCAAGGAGCCTTGCATGGTAAATGCAGTAGCAGGGAGCTTTGCGTGGCAATGAAGTAAGCAAGGAGCCTTGCATGGCAAATGCAGTAGCAAGGAGCCTTGCATGGCAATGCAGTAGCAAGGAGCCTTGCATGGGATGTGTCGATTGCTCCTGTACTGGAACCAATGATGGGGCCCTCTGAAACTGCAACAACTTAGAACTCTTAATCTGTGTAAAATATTGATTGTTTTAATATGTGTATGTTCGACGATCGATTTGGCGAGTATGCATTCGGCATGCATTTATACGGGTGGGGAGGCAGGGGCCGACTTTGGTAGGGTCCGCGTTGAGATTCCAGGGGACGGAGCCTCCGAGGATTATAGATTCTGGTAGCAGTAATTTTAAAAGTAAAAACAGCTATTTTGAAGGTTGATTGTTGATAAATGTTAGTCTTTCCTTGCATTATATCCGTCGATTTTTTCTTCATTTTCAGAAATATTTGGGGGAAAACGATATTAGACCGGCAGCTCAGAGGTCTTTTGTGCATCGAAAAGCGTACTGATTGTTGAACATATGAATATTTAGAGAGGAATGTAACAAATACCAACTAATATGAGTCTCCCGGGCTATACATGTGTGGAAAGAAGTCATTTGCGCCTCCAAAGTTTGTACCCTGGGGATTGTCCGATGCTTCTATTTGTTGCGAATTTACTGTGTTCAACATCGTCGCGCGGCGGAAAGCGAAATAGCGGGGACACCTATAATAAAAGGATCGCTGATGCGGATCTTACAAATTGCTTGGAACATTTTACTT
>JBAMJV010010469.1:0-33867 GCA_037951105.1 Echinarachnius parma | reverse complement strand
TGATTGATAGTCTCCAAATCACACATCGCACAAACTCGAACACGAGTGAGGAGGCAACGGTAAAGAATATCTATGTTCCTTGCATCATTGACATACATAACTATTCGTTCATCTTTCAAAGATAGCAATCTGCAGTTTTGTATTACGTGGTGAGATGAATACATTATTAAAGGGTCTCTCTGTTAGGTGTTTGCTTGGAATTTATGATTGATAGTTTGACAAATATGTCCACATCAAATATTTGATCAAATTTTCCTGTGAGGAAGTTAGAAAACAAATACTGTATAACGTAGACAGAATTGGCATTCAGGTCTCCCAACATATATTATTATTATGACTCCATATATAATGTAACTCAAATCCAAACGTTGTTATGATTTACAACACCGCAATGTCTATTATATGTCACTATATCGATATTGCCTGGTTTAAGTATGTGACAATATTACTAGTTGCGTTTATTCATATATTAAATTATTGATATGATGAGTCAGTGCGCATAACCATACGGTACCAAATAATTACAATTGACATGTACCATATGTCCCAAAATTAATTACAACGGGACTTTCTGCAACAATAATTTTAAAGATAGTAGATCAATCAGAAGGATATTTCAGGGTATGAAACTATAACTTATTACCTACATATTGCAGAAAACCCTATTCGATTTGCTTCAGTGGTTATGGAGAATGCGGATCTTTTGTCAAACATGTCAGATGTCCCTTCCCTCCAGGTTTTGTAATGTAAGGAGACGTGTTGTCCATTGTGTTCACGCGTTATGAACGAAAATGGACACATGACATGATTTACAAAAGATCCTCATTCTCCATGACCACTGAAGCAAATCGAATAGGGTTTTCTACAAGATGTATGTAATAAGTTATAGTTGATCTACTATTTTAAAGTTATCGTTGCAGCAAGTCCCGTTGTAATTAATTTGGGACATGTTGTATAATAAGTTTATCTTATTATAATTCAATTGTCTGAATGTGCTATGCTTAATCGTTAGATAAAGATCGTCGAACCCATACTACTATATATAATATTCATATATTAAATTATTGATATGATGAGTCAGTGCGCATAACCATACGGTACCAAATAATTACAATTGACATGTACCATATGTCCCAAAATTAATTACAACGGGACTTTCTGCAACAATAACTTTAAAGATAGTAGATCAATCAGAAGGATATTTCAGGGTATGAAACTATAACTTATTACCTACATCTTGCAGAAAACCCTATTCGATTTGCTTCAGTGGTTATGGAGAATGACTTTGAGGATCTTTTGTCAAACATGTCAGATGTCCCTTCCCTCCAGGTTTTGTAATGTAAGGAGACGTGTTGTCCATTGTGTTCACGCGTTATGAACGAAAATGGACACATGACATGATTTACAAAAGATCCCCATTCTCCATGACCACTGAAGCAAATCGAATAGGGTTTTCTACAAAATGTATGTAATAAGTTATAGTTGATCTACTATTTTAAAGTTATCGTTGCAGAAAGTCCCGTTGTAATTAATTTGGGACATGTTGTATAATAAGTTTATCTTATTATAATTCAATTGTCTGAATGCGCTATGCTTAATCGTTAGATAAAGATCGTCGAACCCATACTACTATATATAATATTCATATATTAAATTATTGATATGATGAGTCAGTGCGCATAACCATACGGTACCAAATAATTACAATTGACATGTACCATATGTCCCAAAATTAATTACAACGGGACTTTCTGCAACAATAACTTTAAAGATAGTAGATCAATCAGAAGGATATTTCAGGGTATGAAACTATAACTTATTACCTACATCTTGCAGAAAACCCTATTCGATTTGCTTCAGTGGTTATGGAGAATGAGGATCTTTTGTCAAACATGTCAGATGTCCCTTCCCTCCAGGTTTTGTAATGTAAGGAGACGTGTTGTCCATTGTGTTCACGCGTTATGAACGAAAATGGACACATGACATGATTTACAAAAGATCCTCATTCTCCATGACCACTGAAGCAAATCGAATAGGGTTTTCTACAAGATGTATGTAATAAGTTATAGTTGATCTACTATTTTAAAGTTATCGTTGCAGAAAGTCCCGTTGTAATTAATTTGGGACATGTTGTATAATAAGTTTATCTTATTATAATTCAATTGTCTGAATGCGCTATGCTTAATCGTTAGATAAAGATCGTCGAACCCATACTACTATACCTTCACATAACCTTGGCATTCAATGTTGATACTTCATAAAACACATTTACTTTTCAACAATATCTTTGAGACATGTCGGATATCCAACCTCGAAAGTTAAACTGTTAACTCCACGGTATGACAATTCGCATAAACTTTAAATGTATTTGACCAGGTTCCCGTAGCCAATTGTTAGTTAAATATCGCCTTTGCTTGAAGATGATGGCGATCCATGACAGTGATGCCCTTGTGTAAGTACCCCCGGTATCATTGGAATTGGAACTCCCTTTATAATCTTCTTCTTCCGCCAGACTAGAATGTGCCAAAACTCAAAACACGAATATTTGAAAGGCCACCCATATTTTCACGCACCAATGTTATCCCCGCGTTTGGACTGGTGTGCTGTCACCGATAGGCTTAGTTCATTATCGCGTCTTCATCTTCTCTCTTGAGTGTACGGCCGGCGAAAATATTTAAAGCGCTTTTATGTGATTGTTCATATTTAAAAACATCAGATGAAGTCAACAAACATGATAACTGTCTGGTTTTGAAAACAAAAGAAACTACAAACAAAATACTGGTATCTTGCAAAAATTATGATAGATATTTGTCATGACAACTCGTTATAATCAGAGTTCTCAGTTGTGGGATACAATGAACTTCAAACTGGATAGCTGCGTGCACCCATCAAGGACGAGAGCTATTTCAAGGCAAAATTGATCATTATTTTTTATCAACAAATTGGCAACTCCTAATTTTGTTCTCCCTTTAAATTACATAAACAAGGTGGACAATATCAAGTTATTAAAACTTAATACAAATATGGAGTAACTTTGCCAAGAAGTTGCCAGTTTGAACGCCAAAATCTGTTTTGAAAATATGACAATGTGTTGCCAATTTAAGGATTTTCCTTAATTTGAGCAATCTACGCAATAATAAAAATCATTAACAAATAATGAAAGCAGGTAGAGGGCTTAAAAATAGAGAAATTATTGCTCCTTCTTCTTGTACACTATATATAACTACATTCTTGCCTAAGTGCAGGTATGCCAAACCACAAATATGTGGGCGGCCCAGTGGGCCATCGTCCCTTGATGGGTGAACGCCTAGACTTAAATGAATATCACAAGCGGTCTAATCTATCCGCAGGTATTCGAAATGCCTTGTATGGATTGTACGCATAATGTGGATTGGACAAATTTGGTTGAATATCGTTGAGACGTTGTGACATTCGAAGAAGAAGATTCTGAAGGTTGCAGTTCCCAATGGTATATCTCTCGCCCTCCAATGTAGTCATAAATACCCCCACAACCTCACATCAGGCCCAGGTTTAAACCTGTCCCCGTTCCCAAGTTTGTAAAACCTCTTCCCACTCCCGAGTTCCTAAAACTTTTCCTCGTTTCCAAGTTATAAAACCTAGCCTCCTTCCCAAATTCATACACCTGTGCCCATTCCCAAATTCTAAGTTTTCAAAACTGTCTTCCTTCCCAAATTCATAACCCCACCCCTTTCCAAGAGTCCTTAGGACGTGTATAGTCTATATATCTCTAGAATCCACAATCCTATCCCTTCATAACGTCTCTAAGCTTTAAATTTGTTTAATTTAATGTGGACTAACCATTGTCGTTCAGGTATTGGGTATACGATGTGCATGATCAACAGTTTAGTCAATGTGTACTACCCGGTCATCATCGCCTACGTCTTCTACTACTTCTTCATCTCCTTCACTCGGGAGCTACCGTGGAAGTACTGCCACGCCCCATGGGCCACCGAGAACTGTACTAACCCAGTCGACCCCGATGTCATGGCCAACGCAACCTTCAATGGCACGGACTACGACGGTGATAACAGTACGTGGTCGTTGACCACCATGCTGCCAAATTCTACGTCCAACGAAACCGCCACCACTGACCCGTACGCCACTCGACCCGCGCAAGAATTCTGGGAGTACGTTGCCCCGTTTCCTAAACTTTCACTAGTAAAAAGGAGGCGGTGAAGTGTATGTGGGGGGCACACTTGTTGTGGATACATCTCTTGCATCCCTCTTTGGGGGTGCGGAGACTACCCCATAGCCCAGCTTGCCCCCCGCAGACACCCGCTCTCGTTGATTTAGAGAAAAAACGAAGGCTCGCTATTAATCAGGGAAATCCAAGCCCCCCTTTTCGGCTTCTTTTTAAATTATAATCGTAGCTTTTTATAGTGTATGGTTGTGTTTCTCTATTTTTGGAACATTAAATTTTCATTTGTAGTACCCTCATAAAGGGCACACATTTGTCACCACTCTGGAAAATAACCAAATTACGTGGTCCGATGCATACGTCACTAAGTCTTTGAAAACGTTCATATAATTATGTTTTGAATAGTACATATCTCTCGTTATTTTGATCAAAATTAATTTGATTTGTTTGATGAACTAATTTGGCCCTATTCTAAAAGCTTATAAAAATGTAAAACAATTTGTGAAAAAGTGTTAGTTATCTTTGGATAAACCCCGACAGCGGTTTGTGACGCTACTGGTAATTCACATGCATATGGCGCGTGGATAACCAAGGCTTGGTACAACTTGGTTATAACCATTGAATTCTATCATGTATGTCTCTTTGGCAATGGCGTTTCTAAAATTATATTTTATATTCGAATATTTTAAAAATAAAATCCAAATTGAGTAAACTTGATTTTCATTATTTTATTAAAACATATGCATGGTTAAAAAAAACAAAAAACTACTCGACTGAATTTCTCAATGGGCACGTTGAAATGAACTGTCCTGAGAAATCAAAATGGCGCCCAATTGTTCCAACGTGGACCTACAATGGAAACCGGTACTGCTAGTTTCACATAGAATTCAAAGGGTGTTATTCTGAATGTGTGGGTGCGGTTCGTGGGTTATGATACTAGATTGTGTGTATGCGTGTCTTGAGATGTGCCCGATTAATGATGGATGGTTTGTTGTGAATAACCCACGTGGAAAGAATGGGTTTGTTTGGAATCTGTGAGGCTTTGTGTATCGTGATGCAACCAGAGCGATCCCCGCATGAAGAAAATCGTATTTTTAGTAGCAAAGCCATTCGACGCCCAAGACGATGAAATAGAAGTGGATCAGATGAGAAAATCCGAAATCTGGTGATTCATCATTGATTAAAAAATTTTGTTTATGGAGGATTAAGGATTGCTCCTCAAATAATGCGGAGCTAAATCTCTTTTGCTCGCTACAGATTAGCAGTGTCATTTGCTCAATAAATTGCATTAAAGAAAACACACGTTTTTGGTCGATAAGGAGAGTGAGCAGACTTCGACATAATGTCGACATTTTATTCGTCGCTAAAAGTATAAGGGCTATGTCTGAGTTTTGCACGAAAAAATACGAGAAGTGATATTATAAAAAGAATCTGAAATTCCATAGCAACAAAACGCACAAAACATCTTCCTTGAAATAGAACGCTGACATTGTGGCGTACCAAAGTGACGTATGCAGTGCGTGATCTACGTTCGCTTTCCAAGCATGTAAGATGGCGTAGATTTTCCCGAATGTATACGAGCCTTCCGTTTTTCTTTCCACTTTTTTTTTTTTAATAATTAAAACTTATTATATGCTTTATAATATCGAGTTATTGACAACTATATTTGTGAATTGTTATATGTATTGTTTATTTTTTCTCATTGAAATGTTTAGGTACACCTTCTTGCATAGATAACATTCTTGTACAAACATATTCCAACATATACATTTTAGGTATTTCTATTTTAAACTCGCAGTGCTAACAATACGTACCATATGATTTTCACATCGTTTATCACACTTTATGTATCCATTGATGGTGTTTAAATCTATCGTACCATTTGACATGGTCTATACTTTGTGATTGTCATGTATAAATGATGAACAACTATAACTGGCGATATATATCGAGATCAATAAATATTGTAAATTTTTATAAAGTGCTGAATACATGTTTTCAGCGCTAAACAAACCAACAGAAACAACATACTTGGATAGAAACAACACCGCCAATGAATACATTTGATTTCATCAAACTTACTACAATTAATTAACTACCCTGTATGTATATATATTTTTTGTTTTTAATTTAGCTGGTGTTTAAGCAATACAACTGACACAGAGACTCGCAAATCCCGCAAAATATAATGAAGAAAACTAGAATCGCTATCTTTATTACCTGCTTTTGTGCGTGGCCTCATTAACTAATACGAAATTCAAACGGAAAATTCACCAATTGGAAATGAAATCGTATCGCATAATCTTATCGTATCCGTTTTTATATTTTATCTTCGTTCAACGATGAAAATATCGTTTACACAATTATGATAGGATTTTACAAAATCGATATTTGGGAACCTTTTCTATTTATTGAAATCCTAAACATTTCATGTTTTTATGTATTACAAATTTATAGTTTTTAAACAATTCAATATTTAATAATGAATGGGAGTATTGTACATGGATAGTTTATTTTCCATATTTTCTTGTTCCTGCAATATCGGGATACTAACATCATTTACGATTTTGTTATTCAAGAGGGCCACAATTTGAGCTGCGTTTAATCACATGTATGGACAACATATATCACGCTACCTAACAGCTGGGGCTAGCTAATCTGTTACTATTCGATACATACATGGCTAACACTTGAAACCGAGGAGTAGGTAAAAGAGCAATTTACATATTATCTGCGTAGACTGCGTTACCATGGTTACTAACGACTCTAGTGCAAAGCTATTATGAGAAGAATCAATTACATCGATGACGATCATTCTGACATCAATTTACACATGAATTATGAATCGATCAAGTGTGTGACGAAGGCTAGAGCAGCATATTTCGGAGAATTTTGAAGATTTTTTTGTTCTTGACTCCATTTAAAATAATTTGATGCAATGAACGCCTCAATAGTTACGCGATCGATTCGTATGTCTCAGTTTTGAAGGCTTTTACCAATCGCTACTTGCTGTTGAAAGCATTAGTTACAGAAAATGTTGATCCATTAACAATACAACGAAGACTACACCGTCAAAATACACATTTTGTATACACATTGTGTTAACTAAAACTTTTTACAAAACCGAAAACGATATGATGTATGTACTAACAGAAATATCAAAATGAACCACGTATTATTGTTGTCTTTAGAAGAAAAATATGCATGAACATGGTTTTACTCAAGTTAAATTATCTTCAATTCTGAATTTGTTAGGTATTATATAGAAAGTATATTCCGATTGGGAGGGGTATTAACATGATCATATTTAATGTAATACTAAAATCACTTTGACTAATCAATAATCGTTTATCATCTCTATGTTTATTATTTTTTCAAAGATTAAATTGACTAAAGCTAGGAATTTATGAAAGTTATTAGAGATAGTAGTATAGCGAAGTAGAAATATTTTAGATTAAGTCATATCTATATATAAATATGATAAGTCATGGTTAAGCAATATTTATGTTCATATTCCAACTGTACGGTACATCATTTCATTTGGTTGTTTTGCTTTAACCGTTACCGGAACACGCACTCATCCTTTTGTAAACGTTTACACATAGGGCAATCATATCACACAATCAGTGGAACCTCGTTATAAACACGAAGCTTGGAACCGTGGAATTTACATTGATATACAAATCGGGGTAAAGAAGCACAATAATATTTATTTACCACTTTCAACCCGTTGTTGAAAGAGGAGAGGAGTTTGTGTACCAGAGCTTTTTATAATGAGGTTCCACTCTACAGCCCTTAGCTGCCATACGAGTCTGTATGAAATGCAATTTTCATGTAAAAAAACCCACTACCAACGGCAACAACTACATCAAATCAAAATGCAACTTTGATCACTTTTGAAGGGCTGGGCTTTTGCAAACTCGATTTCAATCGGGGGGGGGGGGGGGGGGGGACGATCATATTATTTTGTCAGACATTCAGTGAAAGATCTTGGTCCCATTGCCGAAAGAGATACAATCGATTGTAAGTTACAATTGATTGTAAGTCGGAAAATGTGCGTGTTTCAACAAATCAGATTTGCGCATTTAGAACACATGATCTGACTTGCACCAACAGAACATGTCTTTGACATGCGAATGTTGTGTTTTCTATTTTATCATGCTTTTGAAAAGGAAAACCAGAGGTACTTAAATCAAATATTCCGCCCGGGAATTGTAGCAACCATGGTATATCAATTTGAATATAATCTAAAAGGATTTGCAAAAGCCTAGATATCGCTTTCAAATACACAGTCATGTATTTGTGTACACTGATTGTTATAATACAGACAACATACGTAAGATACAAATACATTGGACTAATTTGGTACTTCCCACGTTCCACATTTTCAAATACACCGCCACAAATACTTTTGCACTATCAATATGTTTGTCACACTTACTCTACCGGTATACGTGCGTACTATACTAATCGTAACAAACCTTGTTTCTTTCTCCATAATCGCAGTTAACCCAAATCACCTTACCTTGCAGCGACGGCCCGCAGGTTGTCGAGCCCTTGTTTGGTGAGATTATCACGACAAAACTGTTTCAGTCATGATATATGAAAGCCGTGTAGAATTGCTTTGATTAACTGGAATCTTGTGATCTCTGTAATGCTGGCGATGACGATGACGATGATGATGTCGATGCGTTGTGGTGGTATTATTTATTCAAAATGGGTATGATGACGACGATGCTATTGCCGAATATATTGATAGTGGTGATGACTATAATTATGCTAAAGATGTTATTTGTAATGATATGATTGTGGTTGGGGTGGTGGTGATGATGATGATGATGATGATGATGATGATGATGATGATGATGATGATTTTGAAGAAGGACATGAAAATGAATGTAATGATGATGCTGACTATGATTGCCGTGTGATATGTATGGGTATATTTTAGAGACTGCTTTATATTGATGTCGGTACGTAATATATTTTAGCGAGACCCTTTTTTTTTGTTAACAGCATTACCTACTATTATGTGATTGCTTGAATTTTTAAAATATTGTAGTAAGAACGATACGTATAAGAAATATCGTATAAAGTGTTGATAAAATCATGTAAGTCTTCATGTACTCTAATAAGCAATAATTAGCAATAAAGCTCAATACCAAATATTAGATAAAACATCAATGTTGACTCAAAAGGAACCACGAGAAATATAATGCGTACCAACACAATTTTAAATGATTAAAATCTCTTGTTAGTAATATAATTTTTTGGTAGAAAATTACATTTCATTTTGTATGTGTGCATATCGTATTCTATTCATGTTTGCATATTCAATTTGATTAATGTTTGCTCATTTCATTAACTATCCTCTAAACAATATTGAACTAATCTTTACAGGAGCGATCAGTTTCCGAAATAATTGAAAATAATATTGTCAAAATAAGTATTTATTACTGTGAAAAACAGAGCAGGAAAAAAAAAACCACTCTAATTAATTTTTGTATCTAGATTTCAGATGATTTACCTCGCTCAATATTTGATGTGCATTGAAAATTAGCATAATTATCCACTTGTGAAAGAGACATTAAAAAAGGAAGAAAACTATTACGACATTGCCAAAACCAATGTCGAGTTTGTTTTTTGTTTTACTAAACAACGTACCCTCGTAAATGAATTTATATAGAGAACAAATATCGCTCTTCAAAATGTTAATAGCATTCGCCACTTTCATGACAAATTTTATTTTAAAGTCTTCCTTAATACCGACCTATAATAAACCCTTCTTTATATATGCATATTCCTACCCCCAAAATGTTACAACATTGTTAATAGTTAAGCATCCTTTAAATTCCCATCATATTACTGATTTGTAAAACAAACATTACAAAAAATTACCGCCCCCACCCCCTTAATCCTCGAACCTTGTCTGATCCACTAAATTCCCAAATCCCCTCTCCCGGACCCGCCCCCACATGTAACGGTCTACTACCGTTCAACCAACCCCCGTTCAACACGTTCTAACGCTACGATTGTTCCTGGTACCTCTCCCTTGTCTCTTACGTAACGCGTGTCTGAACAGCAATATGGTGCTGCAGAGGAGCTCTGGTCTGGGAGAGACCGGGGAGATCCGATGGCAGCTGTGCCTCTGCCTCCTGCTCGTCTGGATCCTGACGTTCCTCGCACTTGTCAAGGGCGTCAAGAGTGTCGGCAAGGTAAGAAATACTTCCATCTTTGGCAGATTATTTTGAATATTTGTATGTATGTTTGTTGTAGAAATTGTAATTTGTTATTAATAATTGATAAATAATTGTAAAGCGCATGCATATAGAGATGGATTTATCATTTGATATGCTAAATAAATAGAACTTATTATTATCATTTTTATTCGTACGATTCGGGGAAAGAGTGACGATATTTGGACCATGTCCTCACCCACTGTCCCAACAAAGGTTTACTTTTGGGCACAGCTTTGTAATGTGTACAAGTGCCCCCCCTGCTCCCTGAATATGTTTTGGCCCCTGTTTGCATCCCCTGTTTGCAACCCCAATGCCCCACCCCCAATTAATCATCAATCTGTCATGTGTTCCTTTAATTTTTTGTTTTTACCAAAATTGTGTCCTGGTTTATTTTCTGAATCTGAAACATATTTTTGTTCGTATTGGAAAATTGTACTAACCTAGATAAATTGCAGTTTGCTTGAATTTAACTAACTCTTTCTATAAATGATGAATTGGCAAGAAGGTCACCAATAGCCGTCGTAAATCATCGCTTAATAATGAAATTGGCTGCATTTAATCTTTTTGGCGCTCGGAGAAGGTTGAAAACAATATTTTGTGTGGAGTAAAAACAGTTTCAAAAACAGGAAATGTGTTAAGAAGGGGCGGCCTTGGGCCTGGATGGTCCAGGGTAGTAAGCCATACCTTCATACCGTTTGCGCATGCGCAGGTTAAGGTCACCTCAATTTGCGTAGATCTATGTAAAATATTGTTGATCTGAAAAAAAGAGATGTACCATTTGATGTTTGATCATGCAAATAATAATCCTGTTGCATGAATGCCTTTATTCATGTTTCGACTGATATTAGTGCTGTTAGTTAATTTATCGCATTCGTGTGCACTTTTATTATACAAATTTCCAATATTTGTAGAAAATTATGGCGAATATAATGTATTATTTCTTATTCTGTATGTTCCCTTTAATGATTGATGTTGCAATGTGAAACCATGTGATGAGCTTGCTGCGTGCGCTGAATGTAGTTCCCTTTAATGATTGATGTTGCAATGTGAAACCATGTGATGAGCTTGCTGCGTGCGCTGAATGTAGTTCCCTTTAATGATTGATGTTGCAATGTGAAACCATGTGATGAGCTTGCTGCGTGCGCTGAATGTAGTTCCCTTTAATGATTGATGTTGCAATGTGAAACCATGTGATGAGCTTGCTGCGTGCGCTGAATGTAGTTCCCTTTAATGATTGATGTTGCAATGTGAAACCATGTGATGAGCTTGCTGCGTGCGCTGAATGTAGTTCCCTTTAATGATTGATGTTGCAATGTGAAACCATGTGATGAGCTTGCTGCGTGCGCTGAATGTAGTTCCCTTTAATGATTGATGTTGCAATGTGAAACCATGTGATGAGCTTGCTGCGTGCGCTGAATGTAGTTCCCTTTAATGATCGATGTTGCAATGTGAAACCATGTGATGAGCTTGCTGCGTGCGCTGAATGTAGTTCCCTTTAATGATTGATGTTGCAATGTGAAACCATGTGATGAGCTTGCTGCGTGCGCTGAATGTAGTTCCCTTTAATGATTGATGTTGCAATGTGAAACCATGTGATGAGCTTGCTGCGTGCGCTGAATGTGCCAATTAGTCTGAATTAGAATGAATTACCTGTCATTAATATTGCAGCATATGCAAAGAACATCTGTATCTTCCTCATCACGCTTGATATTATATTACCTCGGCAGGATCCGACCATAAGTCCGGATAATTATAAAGCCGATGAACAAAGAGAAGTACAAAACAAACATACAATTATTACAAATGTGTGCTCTCTGTCATCGGTTCATTACGTAATCTCATTTTCTTCGTAATTATTCCTGCTTTAATTAGTAGGATAACGTAGATTTCCCGATATAGACGACTAAAAAAAATTAAAAAAAACTATAGACTTTATCCCTTCACGGCGGGGACATTAAATTATTAAATAAATTATTACCTAATGATCATGAAGTGGGAAGTGGTGCTTTTGTTTGTTTTTATATTTCATTACATTAGAATGTGATGTTTTAATTTGAATTGGTATGGAAAACTACCAAACTGTCAACATGCATTCATTCATCATAATATACAAATATAATAAGGACATTATAATAATAATAATATTTGTATGTATAAGGAGGAGCTGATGAGTGCCAGAACTGTCACAAATGATTAACATTGCAAATTGGATTTGTGTCATCAAAATTACCCGTTTATATACAACTAAAAGTCCTTTTTTCTTTTCTTTATTGTATCACGTGTATGAAACGTGTATGAAACACCTCTCTGAGGGATGACCCACTCAAGTATTATATCCCAAAATTCCGAACGATGTTTTATATCCATTTGAAAGAAAGTAAAAAAAACAAAAAAACTTGTTTTATCGCGCTACAGAATAGTGTAATCTGTTTTGATGGGAATATCGAGAAAATTATGCATGTATCTTGGAAAGGGATCAATCAAGTCTTGCTGCCTCCGAACTCGGTAGGAGGATTTCAAATTGGCACAAACAAAAGGGTAAAACTCCCCCGGGAGTTTCTACTTGATGACAGATCGGAGGATTGATATGCGCATCAGGTGACCTAGAGAGTGTGATTATAACGAGGAGTTATATACATGCATTATAATATAAAGGGACTTAGAAACATTGTCCAAATCCTCAAAACTCCATTTCGTTCAAAAGATATTTACGATTGAAGTGTGTCTGTATGAAATTGTCTACGGGATAATATCATCCGTGTACAAAGTAAGTGCAATGGGTTAGTGAATATCACTTTGTTCATATCTCAGCCAAAAAACGTCCAATTAACGTGACATTTTCACACATTACTTTGTGGACATATCAGATCACACCAATACACATTTTATTAATCACTCATCAGGTTTTGCACTTGTCAACAAAGTTACTAGATCCTTTTAACCCT
Organism: Echinarachnius parma; assembly: GCA_037951105.1. Lineage (NCBI taxonomy): Eukaryota > Metazoa > Echinodermata > Echinoidea > Clypeasteroida > Echinarachniidae > Echinarachnius > Echinarachnius parma. The sequence continues at coordinate 20,524 of JBAMJV010010469.1, read as the reverse complement.
ATCATTATCATGGGCTAATGTCGAGTCACATGCATTGACCAAAGGATTCCTTCTATAATGGACATCACGACACATTTTTTTCCAGGGTGGCTGAGGGTTTCCCCCCCCCCCCCCGAATATTATCCTTTCTCGAAAATGATAATGATATTGCCCGAATATCACACGATGTTTGCCCTAAAATTACATGGTTTTGCCTAAATCGGTAATATCTGATAAGCAGTCTCTGTACACCTGCTAACTGATCCCCTCAAAAAAATTCAATCGTTATAGGTGTTCTGTTATTGTTAAGCGCATTATTATAAGTTAAAACACAAATTACTTTACATGTAAAAACCATGATGGTGGGGTAAAATATTCGCTGCACAATATGGCTCAGAATGAGGATATTAGGTGAGTGATGAGACAAAATCGATTACAAAGTCATATATAAGACAGAAAACAAAGGTTAAAGACATTATGGAGAAAAAGTAAGAGAATAAAAATGGAGATGGGCTGGACATGTGACAAGACTTCAGGATAATTTATAACGCTATGAAATAACATACATGGGAACGGCCACGTTGCCCAGGATAGCTAGATACAGAAGAAAATGGAAATGACATGAGGGCTTTGTCCACTGTCTGGATGGACTGATATGGCCGGATAGATAGATAGATAAATAGATACATGTACGTGAAACACGAGACAAGCCTGAAGCTAATGGATGTGACTTGTGAGAGTGATCAGATAAGTAATATTTTACATAAAGAGGATGATATAGAAAGTAAAGATAATGATAAGCCTTGATGAACCCGGATTTTATTTTGTTCATGCATTGTATACAAATAAGATGGTTAAAACGAGTGGGCAGTGATAATTATGTAATAAAATACTACATTTCGGCTGGCAATAATCTGAAGATCATGCGCATAATTTAGTACTTATTTATATACGGAGATATTCACACGCACTGTTATTCAGAACGGTATAATATATATAGTGGCGTGATATATTATATGATATGTAACAGAAGTTGAATATATATTTAAGGGGTGATTATGTAATCTTATAAATCCCGTTAAGCATGCAATAACTTAATTATTCTCAGCATAATTGGCTGTATTGATATGAGGGGACCGATGTCCCATGCATTATGAGACATCATATTTATCAGCAAGTGTAGGCCAACAAATTTAAAGGGACAATAAAACTAAACTATCTGTCTCCATATCTTTGTTTATATGGCCAAAAAGTAAGTTGCGCAGAGAGTGATTTATTAGTTATAATTTCACAGAATTATGCGAGATAGAAAGTAAAGATAATGAATATATATGATAATGATTCAGTGATATGTTCTTGGCTTTATGTGAGACAGAAACTAGAACACAAAGAAGGAAATAGTGATATATTACATATTTTACACAAGTGATCTCAAGCATTATAAAAGACCTATATATAGAGTCCATAACCAAAACCAAACTAATATATATAAATAGATTCTTGTTGCTCTTTCGTATATAGATGAACTTCCCCTTCCGATTATAATAATAATAGACGCACCTACAGTGTAACCAACAATTAGTTGGACACCCTGAAAAATAGGAAACTAACTATTTTGATAATTTTTCAAAAATGGTCTTATATTTTATCTTGATTTCAACAAAGCAGCATCTAATAAACACATTCAATGAATTTTAGGCAGCTTTTTACCAAACATTTTCTTCAAAATTTGTTCTAGCATCATTTAAATTAAAGTGATTTTTTCAAGGTGTCCAAATAATGTATGGGTACACTGTATTATCAGTAACGTGCATATTTATTGGAGTAAAATAACAATACTGCGGCGGCAAACGGTATAGCTTGAATAAACAATTTACAAAATGTATTTGCTCAAGTTTAGAAATTGTAAATATTTGACCTTGCACCATTTTGACAAAGGTTCCGTGAAGTGTAATATAGTTTTTGTAACTAAGCCCACGCATTTTGCATGTGATTTGTTTTGGCGGGAAAATAAATATCTTCAGACGCTTGAGAGTTGAGAGTCGTGGGAAATCACCTCGATTAATCTGCCCAATATCGTGTTCATTGTAAAGTCATAAACATATCTTACAAAATATATACAGTATGTATGTATTTAAAAGGCCAAAAACCTAGTAAAATCGACATTTTTAAGCTATCAAATTAATAATTGTCCGGTTTCAAACATAAACCAGACAAAAATAATACCAGAAGGCCAACATGCACAGCCTGACATGCATGCGTGAGTAAATCGTTATTGCAAAGGAAAAAATAATACCTTTTACATCGTCTACAATGGTAATAATTTGCTAAGTTATTAAATAATGCGTACTTTTTATATTGAGAAAGTTTTTCGGACACGATGAGCAGGTTCCTAGTACCTTACTGCTTACCCCCTATTTTTTCCCTTGGGGGGGGGGGGGGGGTAGTAAAATTATAATAGTTCACTTTGTAGATTATGTATATAGTTTGTTTTTCTGTGTCTGAATTTGTAATAGGACATTATAGTTTGCGTGCGTATGCTAATTTGTATGGCATCGTCTTTCTCTGTGAGGGAACTTTGGATTGGAAAGCACCCCCCCCCCCCCCCCCCCCCCCCCCCCCCCCCCCCCCATCCTTGTTCGCACACCCACTCAGCCCTCAGCTCTTCGCCTCATCATAGTTGATGGTCAGTTTCCGTGCTTGATAAACGGCTGTTACAACAATTGAGCTGTTATAATAGCTACTTTCCTGATGATAATGCCCTTTAAAATCCGGCGACCCTGGATTTTTGCCTATGACTGAAATAATTGTCAGTAACATGCGTTAGGCGCTTAACCGATTGATATTACGCCAATAAAGTGCAAAATGATTATAGCACTTCGTGACAGGCTTTGGGACCATTTCCTGAACGATCACCATGAGATAAGGTCGTGTCGCTACCATGACTCCATTCCCTCTGATGTGTGCTAACAAATCGTATATTATATGCTGGTTAAAGACCAATCTCCTGGTGATTAATGCCCTCCTTTTGATATCATTAAGTTTTTGTTATATATTTCCTCACCTGAAATAACAACGAATTCAAAATGTTTAATAAGTAAGTAACAAAGAAAACAAGATGTACCGTATAATTATATGTACCGTATAATTCGCCTGACGCAAGGCAGACTATAAAAACTAAATTCATAAAACAAAATTTATACGACATCGCTAAAATGTTGGATGTTAATTGATAGAACTATAATAAATTGATGTCGATAATCAACAATCAAACCAGGGCCCCGTTGCAGAAAGAGATACACTCGATTGTAAGTTACGATTGATCGTAAGTCAGAACATTTACGCGTTTCAACCAATCAGATTTGCGTATCTAGAACATGTGATCTGACTTACGATTAATTGCAGCTTACAATCGATTGTATCTCTTTCTGCAACGGGGCCCTGGTAAATCATGATGGCCCGACTAATTGTGTACAAACATTGTCTGATCATGATGGCCCCACTAATTGTGTACAAACATTGTCTGATCATGATGGCCCCACTAATTGTGTACAAACATTGTCTGATCATGATGGCCCCACTAATTGTGTACAAACATTGTCTGATCATGATGGCCCCACTAATTGTGTACAAACATTGTCTGATCATGATGGCCCCACTGATTGTGTACAAACATTGTCTGATCATGATGGCCCCACTAATTGTGTACAAACATTGTCTAATCATGATGGCCCCACTAATTGTGTACAAACATTGTCTGATCATGATGGCCCCACTAATTGTGTACAAACATTGTCTGATCATGATGGCCCCACTGATAGTGTACAAACATTGTCTGATCATGATGGCCCCACTAATTGTGTACACACATTGTCTGATCGTGATGGCCCCACTGATAGTGTACAAACATTGTCTGATCATGATGGCCCCACTGATAGTGTACAAACATTGTCTGATCATGATGGCCCCACTGATAGTGTACAAACATTGTCTGATCATGATGGCCCCACTAATTGTGTACAAACATTGTCTGATCATGATGGCCCCACTGATAGTGTACAAACATTGTCTGATCATGATGGCCCCACTGATAGTGTACAAACATTGTCTGATCATGATGGCCCCACTGATAGTGTACAAACATTGTCTGATCATGATGGCCCCACTAATTGTGTACAAACATTGTCTGATCATGATGGCCCCACTGATAGTGTACAAACATTGTCTGATCATGATGGCCCCACTGATAGTGTACAAACATTGTCTGATCCGCCGTAAAATCTGCTGAGGTCCATTAACCCATTTTAATTGGCATTAACCCAATTCACTTGATCACCTTTTGCATTAGAAAAACCACTGGCACCCATGTCATCAACAGCATAAAGATAACAGTCCTATCTTTGTATCACTTCCTTGACAGTTGTGTAGTCAGCATGGTTGGTGAAAGGGGCATATCCGTTATTTCGAAGCACACTTTATGTATTTCTTTATCTGTCATAAAATATACCCTGATTATTTTTTGTTGGTGTTTGTCAAGTCAGTGATTTTTGTATTTTTGTATTAATTATTTAATTTGTTTATTAATTTTTGTTTATTAATTATTATTATTATCATTATTATTATTATTTTATTTTTTATTTTATTTTTTATTTTATTTATTTATTTATTTATGTTATTTATTTATATTTTTTGTTTGGGGGTGGGGGGGGGGGGGGGGGGGTGGGGTGGTGAGAGATCAAAGGGAGCATGCTCCCAAGTATGGGCCCCACCTCACCCCGTATAGCTACACCATTACTTCGTATGGAATTCAGCCCAGCCCAGCCTAGCCGTCTGTCTGCGTGCTTGTTTTCTTTTGGCAGAGGAAGGTGACTGACCGGAAGTTGTGTAATTCCCTTGCCTGGCATAATGCCGGAATAACTGTCGGGACCTGGGCCTGGTCTGTAATTGGTTGTCTAGACCCTAGATAAGACCGTGTGTAAGCCTAGGTCAGTTACTTTATAGGATCACGAAGGGCAGACATGCTTCCTATAATCAGCGATGAAATAATACAATTAACACTAGACAGACAGACGAGACAGACTGTAATTATATGTAACATCATAGCCTAGATACAACTTGTTATTTTTGGATTAATTACAAAATTATGGCTATGGTATTTACCTTGTATTCTATAGCAACTTTTGTATGTTTTAGTATTGAAATATAAACAACGATTGTGAACAAAAAATCGTAAAACTTGCATGAAGCGAAATATGGAACCTATACTACATGCATCCTGCTATACTACATGCAGCCTGTACTGGTTCAGGACTGGTTCAGAAACAGCCAGGAGCATCGGGGGAGCATTATCATCATGTTGATAATCTAGACCGAAAAATCAAATCTCTATTACTTCGATTGTTCAACTGATCGCCCATGGGGTGGTAGTATGAAGTCATTTAGTATGAAGTCAAATTTATAAAGAAAATCCCACGTAGAGCCGGTTACTCATGACAAATCATGCTATGGGGTTTTCTACTAATAATTGAATCTATGACTATGAAACGACGAATATGAAATGATTTCAAAAGATATTCTGGGATAATTTACCAACGGTTATAAATGTGCACGTGTCATAATTATGTGTATTTCAATTCGCAAATCACTTCGTAAGACTAGCAAATAGGGCCTGTGAATAGTCGAGCATTATTACATGCAGTGATAACAAGCAGCAGGCTCAGCAATCAATAAATGAGCGCTAATTGTCGTCGGAATAAAATCAATTATTCATCGCAAGTGAGGTAAAATTTCAATTGGCAGCCATCCAACGCACATGTTCAACCGAGTCTATATTATATATCCTAAGCCTTTCTGAAAAAAGGGTAATAGCAAGTTACAAAAACCATACCTTTTTTCTCCTTCTTATTCTTATTGTTATTCTTATTCTTTACTCTCATCTTTTTCTTTTCATACGTAAGCAGGCTCAACACAATATTTTATTTTGATTTGACCATGCATAATTTGAATATTATTATTATAAAATTACATTCTCCTGAGGTCTTATTCAGCAATGATCTTACGAAATGTTTCACCTTATAGATACAATCATGGGAATATGAAGATATAATTTGTTATAATATCAGTTTGGATTTTCCTTTATGTTCTTACTAATTTAAGAAATATGCTAGTTATTATGACGACACACATTTAAGAGTTAAATAATTACTGGGATTTTTATGCGAAGTCTATATACTTTGTAATACTCCATTACTCCTACATTTGTCCCCATTTTCTACTGGCTAGGTTGTGTACTTCACAGCTACCTTCCCATACGTCATCCTCACCATTCTGCTGATACGTGGCTGCACTCTCCCTGGGTCACTAGATGGCATCATCTTCTACATCAAACCAGAATTCAGCAGGCTAAGGGACCCAAGAGTAAGTTTTCTGCATCCTCTTTCATCCTTTTCTCCTCTTATTCATCCATTTCCTTGTCCTCCTCGTTCTCCTCCTCTCCTCATTCTTCTTCTCTTTTCTCTTTGTTTTCTGCTTCTTCTTCTTCTTCCTCTCGTGTTTATTCTTCTCTTCCTTCTTCTTCTTTTCACCTCTTTTTCTCCATTTCTCATCCTCTTTTCCTTCTCTTCTCCTCCATTTCTCCTATCTCTTCTCCTCTTCTCCATTTCTCCTATCTCTTCTCTTCTCCTTTTCTCCCCCTCTTCTCCTTCTCTTCTCCATTTCTCCTCTCTTCTTTTCTACCTCTTCTCATTTTCTTCTCCTCTTTTTCTCTGTTCTCCCATTTTCTTCTCCTCGATCTTCTCTTCTCCTCCTCTTCCCCCCTCTTCTTCTCCTTTTCCTCATCTTCTTCTCCATCTCTTCACCTTCTTCTCTTCTTCTTCACCTCTCCTCCTCCTCTTCGTCTTATTTACTCTATAATTAATTATTATTATTACTGTTTATCTAATAATAGATTTAATATCTCTCTTATTTTGATATTAGATGACGGCACATCACATATCAACTATTCCCTAAAAGCGCCTTGTGGAGTCTAGCTGTAGCAAGTGATGTTAAAGTTATAGAATTACATTTTTGTTAAAAGCATATTTAATTTACAATTAGGTGTGGAAGGATGCTGCAGCACAGATCACAGATCTTTTTTCTCTGGGGCTATTCTGGGGGGGGGGGGGGGGGGGGGGGGGGGGGGCTACTCGGTATGTCCAGCTACATCAAGGGATGTTCGTATTGCAAATGAGTAATTAATGTTGTTGTTTTTATTTCTAACCAGGTGTGGAAGGATGCGGCCGCACAGATCTTCTATTCTCTGGGACCGTCTTGGGGAGGCCTGCTCACCATGGCTAGCTACAACAAGTTCCACAACAACTTCTACAGGTATTGTAGCAACCAAAATCTCTAAAAGCTGTAGTGATCAAAATATTATTCATAGTAGTAGTTATTACCACTGTAATCATTGCAACCACTGTAAGTATTCATAATCACAATTTGCTCTACAATAAGTTCCACAACAACTTCTACACGTTCTATATAATAAAACAAAATCTCTTATTGCTGTACAGCGATCATAATAGTATTCAGTGCATACTGAAACCACTGATATCGTTAACAGACTCCTGATGCACATATTTTTAAAAATCAAATTATCCGGTGGTGAAAGTTGTCTGGATTGCTGACATTTCCCGACAAGAAACGCATATAAACCGAGACGAACAGATTGAAAATTTGCTCTCTCTGTTGGCCGACCGTTTACGCTCTCTGGTGACATGTGACTGATCCTTAAAGGTGACCACCAGGCAAAGAACAACACATTATTATATGTTTGGTACCGTTTTGTGATATCAAATAGATACCCAACATTTTGCAAAGGGTTGTGTAGTTCATAAACAAAGCAATTAATTTCCACCACTTACGGAACCACTACTATTTCCTGGTTCCATACGGGCCAAACATTTGCGAGTGTGCCAATGCTATTCACACGTACGTTTGTAGACGTTCGCTCTGCACAGAGCGCGATGACTCTGCACACCGTTAGTCTTTGCAATTCAGACCGCATGAACGCATGCTTTAGAATGGTGATGCGTTTTCCAATTATATATTTTTTCTGGAAACATATTTTTTTTAACTTGTTGATGGAATGGAATACTAAAGATGTTACCTTTCTTTAATAAGAATAATATTTTTGGGTGGTGGCACCCTTTAATAAGTTTTGTATATGTTGGCCGACTTGGCCCACTGCTAACAAACAAATTGGCGATTGTTCAAAAAAGCATTATGTACTCGGCAGACTAGATGCTCCATTTGTTGCCAACGAAGAAGGGGTTCCCCCTATCTATCACCTGTCTTAAAGTGATTCATTAACTTTGTCAAATTCAACCAAAATCACTAAATTGCCCTTTTCACATTTCTCTTGCATCTTCTAGTTTGGCTTATGGTAGCAACAAATGACATGGGTTTCGATTTGTAAAATGTCTCCCTAAGTATGGAGATATTTATTAATTGGAAATTTATAATAAAAATAAATATTAATTAAAAAGCGTTCCCAAATGATTTTCAATTGCAAAACAATCCAAGGGCAAGTAGGTGATACAATCAGACATAATTGTTCACTTGTCACAATGAAGATAAACAGTGTTCTTTTGCTATGAAACTTTCACACATCATTCAGAATTACAATGACATTGGTACATGAATATGATTGATGTCTCAAATATCAAGTTTGGAAAATCTGATAAAATGTTCACTGCAAAGCAAGGATGTCTGAAAATATAGTACTATATTCTGCCCAATGGCTTGAAAAAATATGCTAATAAATTTGATACTTCCTAGCTTTCCTAGAAATATGCCTAATTATTTAGATGCATGCTGCAGTTACCCAACTGTTCAATGAACACACATCTTGCATTTACAAAATGGAGTTGAAAGTGTCAACTAATCTCTTTAATTGACTTTTGTGAAAATGATTTATTGTTTGCAGCCACTTTCAGTAGATACAACTAAAAAACAAAAAACAGATAATGCACCCATTATATGAATACTCGTTATTTCCATTGTGGGATTTAATTAGAGCGATATTCATTTTATATTTTCATTCCGTAATGATTTACTGGAGTCGTGCCAGAATCCATTGTTTCTAACCGTGAAAATTTCCACTAGGTGATGCATCACCCCCAACGCAGCGGCATAGTGCGTTCGCACTGATTTTTTTCCCATTACGTTTCACCAAGTTAGAAAATAACCGCTTCTCAGGCCTGAGGAGAGGTTGAGAGATTCGTGCCTCTAGTAGAATTTTATCACCGTTTACACCGTTCTTATCGGTTTACTGCGTGTAACCGGAGGAGATTATCTCTATAATACCACTAGGTCTCGGGGGGCAGTTAACAGGGCATGGAATGTTGACGAAAGCTATTAAAATGGTTGAGTTGATTTCCACCGTGGTGGAGATCACGGCTAACTTAGTGAAACGTAATGCTCCAAAAATGTTCCCCTTATGTTTATCATTGTTTTTCCCAAATTATTCGGGGCACAGACTCCCATCCCCTCCCCCCCCCCCCATGCCCCTAGCTATGACACTACCCCCCATGCCCTAGCTATGCCACTACCTCCCCCCCCCCATGCCCCTAGCTATGCCACTGCCCCCCCATGCCCCTAGCTATGCCACTACCTCCCCCCCCCATGCCCTAGCTATGCCACTACCCCCCCCCCCCCCCATGCCCCTAGCTATGCCACTGCCCCCATGCCCCTAGCTATGCCACTACCTCCCCCCCCCATGCCCCTAGCTATGCCACTACCTCCCCCCCCCATGCCCCTAGCTATGACACTACCCCCCCATGCCCCTAGCTATGCCACTGCCCCCCATGCCCCTAGCTATGACACTACCCCCCCATGCCCCTAGCTATGACACTACCTCCCCCCCCCCATGCCCCTAGCTATGACACTACCCCCCCCCCCCCCATGCCCTAGCTATGCCACTACCTCCCCCCCCATGCCCTAGCTATGCCACTACCTCCCCCCCCCCCCCATGCCCCTAGCTATGACACTACCCCCCCCCCATGCCCCTAGCTATGACACTACCCCCTCCCCCCCCATGCCCCTAGCTATGCCACTGCCCCCATGCCCCTAGCTATGCCACTGCCCCCCCATGCCCCAAGCTATGCCACTGCCCCCATGCCCCTAGCTATGCCACTGCCCCCCCCCCCCACATTTGTATAGTAAGCAAATAATTACCGTTGGTGAAGGTGATGGGACAAACCAGCACTTCCGAGGCGATCTGGATGTAGCTATCTTTCTGAAGCGAAGCTGAGGAAAGATAGCGTATACATTCAGATCGCCGAGTAAGTGATAGTTTGCCATCGCCTAAAACCAAAAGGTGATTATTTGCTTTATATTCCACATCGGAAACATTTCACTGGTAGGGTCTACGAGAAAGACAATCTAACTGTTTCGTCGAGCATCTTTCGCAAGCTAAAACGAGACCTCCGCTCGCAGGAAGCTTTCATAACACGCATCTCTATGGACAGTGCATGCAGGTACATCACCGCGGTGGCCTTGGTCGCCTGCTGCGTTGAAGATAGTACACAGTGCAATGCACTTTCACCAAAGATAGTACACGGTGCAACGCACTTTCACCCAAGATAGTACACGGTGTAACAAACTTTTCTTCTCTCATCAATGATGGGCGAAACTATGTTTCATCACGTGATCAACTTTTGACCAATCGTAGAGCAAGATTCTTAGTACAGTATGTGGAATATAATATTATATATTCATGGGTTTTATTACCCATCATTATCGTATGCCAGCATTCAAGCTTACATGCATGTATGTTTTAAATAAAATAACAAAATATGTATAATGCTCGAAATTAACTTTTTTTTTGCTGGTGGCCCGGTCGGGCCAGTAAACTTAGTATTTTTCCAAATTTGGTGGCCCGAAACCAAAAGGCAAAATCTACTGGCCCGAAAAAAATAAGCAAAAACAAAAGTAAAATTATTACAATATTTAACCATATTGATAGTTTCAGGGTACTAGGCAATACTTTTTATTTTTCATTCCCCTTGGTTTCATTGTAAGATGATTAAATAAGCATGAATTAGGATGAATGTGTGTGTGTCATGTCTTTTTATTCATTGTCTTCATCAAAAAATCACAGCGATTGAATACACACGAGTGACAATTACACTTCCAGTCATAGACCCCGTTTACAGTGCAGGGCCGGGCCGAGCCGCGGCTCGGCCCGGCCTAAATTGCGGTATTCGGCCCCCCAATTTGTTGCGTTTACAGTGGTGGGCTCGGCCCGGCCGCCCTTTCAATATTTTGTCGTAGTGGCGCTCTGCATGTAAACAAACAATTATTTTGGGGGCGTGCCGGGGTCACAGAACAAAGGTGCGTTATTTGCAATGAATTGTTTTCCCAATTTGGTACCGCATTTGGCCCTGTGTGCGTTTACAGTGAGAAAAAGCGGGGCTCGGCCGTGGCCGAGACAACCTCCAGAGCGGGGCCAAATGCGCGGCCACTTTTGGGCCTCGCATTTGGCCTTTTGAGCGTTTACAGTGAAAAAAAGGCCGGGCCGAGCCGCGGGTCGGCCCGGCCTTTTTTTCACTGTAAACGGGGTCATACATAGCCAGGCCAGGGTCTAGGTGACAAAACAAAAATGGTAGAAAAGGAGAAAATTCAATTTGACCTCAACATTCTGTGCAGTGTTGTCTGAACACCTTAGACAAATGACATATTTGGATTCTTCGTAAACAGTATTGCAGACAAGTGAGACAACTCACAACACACTGTTTAAAGGGGTAGTTTAGTTTTGGTAGAGAGGGCGCTGCACATCACAATTTTTTTTTTAGATAATGAAAAACTGAGTGTTGAATTTGAGAGAACATGCAATTTTAATGGCAGAATAAACTTTATTTGGTCAAAATCGTCCAGAAACGGCTGAAATATCAATAAATATATTTGATCTTATAATTATTTGGGGCCCAAATAATTAGATGATTTTTTCAAAAAATTTAAAAAATGCTTACACTTTTTCAAAAATTTTCAAAAAAGTTTTTAAAATAGTTGTTGATGATCTATCTACTTAATCATTATTTCAATAGAACATCCCATGCATTATTTTGTATGAAAAATGGTTGAAACGAATGCCTTTTTAGAAAGCACCCTCTTGTGTTTTAATGGCTCTTTTTGAATGATAACAGGCTTTTTACTTAGTCGTTTGTAATTTTGTATACCTTTCGAGCATGGTGGATTAATAACTATTAGTTTATAATGTTACGGTCCAGGTTTGGTTACTAAAGTTCAGCTTTACCAAAACTGTACTACCCCTTTAAACATGATGTTGAATTTACGGGATTCATACAAAATTTGAAGGATAACATTTTTTTTTTTAGACACTGTATTTTTTTAGACACCGTGTAGTGCTGTTGGTATGCTTATACCACTGGTCTAGCATTCATCAACACATACATTTTCTCATGTAAAAAATGAGTGGTTAGTACAAAAATTGCACATTTATTGGGAAGTTGTACATTGAGTAGTAATATATGAATATTCATGAGCAGCATATATGAATATTTATGATGTTCATTAGATATGCAAAATACGCAAATAACTGAAATTACTAATAACGATTTTTAATATGAAATTTTTGTTTACAACAACTGGTTAGAAAATGAGTACGGCTGCTCAAGAATGTATGAATATTCATAATTAGCAGCAGTATTACTTGCTCAATTAACTTGCAAGTTTTTAACTAACCAATATTTTGTATGTGAGAAAAGGGTATAACTTGCTGAATGCTACACAGACAGGAATAAACATGACTACTGGGTATGATCTGAAAAAAAAAAAAAAAAAAAAAAAAAAAAAAAAAATTTGCTGGCCCAGTCGGGCCACCAAATATTTCTTTTACTGGCCCGACGGCAATTTTTAGTGGCCCCGGGCCATCGGGCCTATGCTAATTTCGAGCATTGGTATAGCAATTCATCAAAACAAAACAAATACAAATTCGGGGGTCTATTAACTCTATTTATGATCCATTTTTCCGACAAGTTCACATGAAAAACTCAATCCCCCATTGATCTACAATGAGTATTTTATTGATTGTGTGCAGAGAAAAATCAATAAATCTGATTATTGTGAGTTGAACTGGCTGTGCCTCATTCGGAGAAGGCTGATAAAGGACTCTATAGAACTGCATTGTATTGCACATGCCATTTCAATTAAAGTGATCCCTGTAAAGTGTCAGATATTGCACAAAATGACATTTGAGACTTCAATCCTATAAATATATCTATATCATTGTAAAATATAATTGAAATATTTGTGAAAGTTTGAAAGAAAACGAACACTGTTTACCTAGTGAAAAAAACGAATATCGAGTTCATATTTTATCACCGAATACTGATGGCCTGCCGTAGATTTGTCGCAGTACTAATCGTCCGTTTGACGATATCCGCACCCGTGTATACAGAATCGGGAAGGTTTCAGCCACTCCGCCGGCCAGGGTCCGTGATCGCGTGGCGCGCCGGCCGGGCGTGTTCAGCTACGGCAATTGTACTTTTTACCAAAACCGTTGGGCAACGCTTTTGACCCTAGTATTATCAATGATAATTATCTTCATACTAAAGGGACATTTTGAAAAAATCTAACCCTATTTGATTCTTCTCTTACCATAAGCTAAACAACACTGTAGAAGAGAAACGAGGAAGCTCCAAGACATTTTTGTGAAGTTAGACACTTTACAGGGATCACTTTAAGCTTGTAGCTGCAAATGTGACATTATGTTGGTTGCATAGATAGGCATTGTTATTATTATTATTGTATCCCCCGAACCACTTCGGGGGATACTATGGATTTGGCCTCGTCGCGCCGCCGCGTCCGCCGCGTCCGCCGCGTCCGCCGCGTCCGCCGCAGAGATTTTCTTGTGAACGCTCTACAGGTCCGAGTTCTTGTCCGATCATTTTCTAATTTGGTATGAAGGTGTATTAAAGGGATAGTTGAGTATTGGTCAAACTTAACTTTAGTAACCAAAACCTGCACGATTACGATACAAACTAATAGTTATAACTTCACCATGCTCGAAAAGTATACACAATTACAAACGACAAAGTAAAACCCCTGTTATCATTCAAAAGGAGCCGTTACAACTCGAAGTGTCAAATTAACTCGGCGCGAAGCACTAGCGTTGTAGGTCCTAATACGGGACTGTAAGTGCAGTGTGCGGTAATACGGGACTGTAGTGCAGTCACTGTGTGCGGTAATACTATACAGTAGTACGTGTAATTATTATGTATCGCAACCATAGAAGTATGACTCCAACACTGCCGTTGACGCAACTCGCAAGCCCCATTCGCATTCGTTCGCCTTTCGTTCACAGTCGCGCTAACACACGGAGAGACTGGTCCATGAGGCGCATATATCACTTATTTTTTGCGGAATGGAAGGAAAAATCATAATCTTAATCCACCCGGTAGTTGGATCACATATTGGAGAGTAAATTGCTGGTAAGTACCGTATCATATGTATAGTTTTAAGCACAATTAGCGTGCACACAAATATTTGGTTTCAGTCTTTTATTAGGAGAACATAGAACGCTAGTGCCTCGCACTAGCGGTTCTAAAAAGTGATACCCGGGCGTCAACTACTTTTATATGATATTTTGAAAGCAAATTTCACAACAATTAGAGCATTTGAATGGAAATTATTATTATTTCCCATGTTTTTTTCGATGATCTTTCACATGGAATTGAAATCAACCAAATCCGTTACAATCGATGTTGGGGGGGCACTTTGGAAATTACCAAAACTCAACTTGGCCTTTAAGGAAAGAGGATGAAGCCTATTGATTTTGGTGTGGGGCGGAGTCCTGGTTGCCATGGTAACCATGATATAAAGAAATAGTTAAGATTACCTTGTGAACGCTCTACAGGTCCGAGTTCTTGTCCGATCATTTTCTAATTTGGTATGAAGGTGTATTAAGGAAAGAGGATGAAGCCTATTGATTTTGGTGTGGGGCGGAGTCCTGGTTGCCATGGTAACCATGATATAAAGAAATAGTTAAGATTACCTTGTGAACGCTCTACAGGTCCGAGTTCTTGTCCGATCATTTTCTAATTTGGTATGAAGGTGTATTAAGGAAAGAGGATGAAGCCTATTGATTTTGGTGTGGGCGGAGCCCTGGTTGCCATGGTAACCATGATATAAAGAAATAGTTAAGATTACCTTGTGAACGCTCTACAGGTCCGAGTTCTTGTCCGATCATTTTCTAATTTGGTATGAAGGTGTATTAAGGAAAGAGGATGAAGCCTATTGATTTTGGTGTGGGGCGGAGTCCTGGTTGCCATGGTAACCATGATATAAAGAAATAGTTAAGATTACCTTGTGAACGCTCTACAGGTCCGAGTTCTTGTCCGATCATTTTCTTATTTGGTATGAAGGTGTATTAAGGAAAGAGGATGAAGCCTATTGATTTTGGTGTGGGGCGGAGTCCTGGTTGCCATGGTAACCATGATATAAAGAAATAGTTAAGATTACCTTGTGAACGCTCTACAGGTCCGAGTTCTTGTCCGATCATTTTCTAATTTGGTATGAAGGTGTATTAAGGAAAGAGGATGAAGCCTATTGATTTTGGTGTGGGGCGGAGCCCTGGTTGCCATGGTAACCATGATATAAAGAAATAGTTAAGATTACCTTGTGAACGCTCTACAGGTCCCAGTTCTTGTCCGATCATTTTCTAATTTGGTATGAAGGTGTATTAAGGAAAGAGGATGAAGCCTATTGATTTTGGTGTGGGGCGCGGTCCTGGTTGCCATGGTAACCATGATATAAATAAATAGTTAATATTACCTTGTGAACGCTCTACAGGTCCGAGTTCTTGTCTGATCATTTTCTAATTTGGTATGAAGGTGTCTTAAGGAAAGAGGATGAAGCCTTTAGATTTTGGTGTGGGGCGGAGTCCTGGTTGCCATGGTAACCATGATATAAAGAAATAGTTAAGATTACCTTGTGAACGCTCTACAGGTCCAAGTTCTTGTCCGATCATTTTCTAATTTGGTATGAAGGTGTCTTAAGGAAAGAGGATGAAGCCTATTGATTTTGGTGTGGGGCGGAGTCCTGGTTGCCATGGTAACCATGATATAAAGAAATAGTTAAGATTACCTTGTGAACGCTCTACAGGTCCGAGTTCTTGTCCGATCATTTTCTAATTTGGTATGAAGGTGTATTAAGGAAAGAGGATGAAGCCTTTTGATTTTGGTGTGGGGCGGAGTCCTGGTTGCCATGGTAACCATGATATAAAGAAATAGTTAAGATCACTGCTGTAAGCGCACATCGCCTTGTCTATTAATCAGACCCTGCTCGGAGGACAAACAGCGCGCGAGGCCTTGCCCAAAGGCTACTGCCAGCCTAGTAGAACAACGTACACCACCAAACTTGTTCAGTTCATAATATTACAACCCACAAAAGTGCAATGCAATTGGTTCGGGGGATACATGTGCTCGGCTGCGCGACCCGCCGAGCGCGCAATTTCTAGTTACGTGTAGGTATCAGTGGCGTACCCAGGATTTTTTAAAGGGGGGGGGGGGGTTTTCTTCAGAAAAAATTTCTAGTCGTCGAAAATTGTTGAAGCCGAGACCAAGTACCTTCAAAATTGTAGAGACCGAGACCAGGTCCGGTCCACAATTTTCGAGACTGAGATCAATACCCAGTGGTTGAGAATCCTGTAAGCGGGGGGGGGGGGGAGGTAGTCGTAGACAATTTTTCGCAGCCGAGACCGCATATTTTCTAACAAACACAGAACATGAGAAAGTTAACTAGGTCCATTTTATTCAATATCCTTTTTTCTTAATCTGATTAATCAGCATGTCCTTGTTTGGAATGCTTTGTTAAAATAATGATTCAAAAGAGAGATCATCAATCACTATTTTAGAAACTGCTTTGGTATATTTCGAAGTGTAGACATTTTATGAATAATTTTCTTAAATAATATGTAATAAATGTGGGTCCCACTTTTATTCAAATCGGATACATGTAGTGATATTTTAGCTGTTTCTGAACAAACTTTCATAAAAAGTTTGTTTCATCTTTAAAATCATGTGCTCTTCCATATAATACACTTTGTTTTCCAAATACCTTACAAATTAGTTATTTCTTGAAGCACCCTCTAAACCAAAACTGTACTATCCCTTTAATCTTAGAGGTGACAAAATATAATTATGGAAACAAAGTAATGTTATAATCAAAGTACTGCTGTAGGTACAGAATATAAACTACTTGATATGAAACAACTAATATAATTCAATTGAAAATCATTTCATATTATATTTTTTACTTAGTTTCAACTGATAAAAAACATGCAACATTATAACCGTGGGAATAGAACACATTCCTCACAATCTGAATGTACCATGACGTGCCAAAAGAAACTGAATTATTGTGGCTTTTGTTGCTATTCATTGATCTGATGAAATGAAATGTGAGCTTTTATTGAAACACCGCCATTGTGTACAAGATGTATTGTTATTGACAATGCTCTCACCATTAGACCAACACTTCCTGTGAAGTACTACTTGTACGTGATGGAACTTAACATTTTGAAAATCCCAATTATAGGCAGATAACAACATAATCAAATCTAAAAAATTATGAGTTTGTGTCAAATATTACATTTGTACAATGGGCCGTATGCATACAACGTAGCAATTGCTTATAAGCAATTGCTTCAAGCACAAGCAAGAGCTTGTCAAGCAAAATATCAAGTTCAAGCAATTGCTTAATTTCGTATGCATAAGCTTTTGCTTGTGCTGAAACCTTTTGCTTACACTGCCTAAGCAATTGCTTACGTGTTGAACAAAGCATCGTTACGGTTGTGCGAACATCGCACTGCATGACAACAAAGGGGATTCGTAGTGTATGCAAACGTCGTGTAGTCCCTTGCATAGCAGCTTTCCTGGTCGTGCCCGACCTGGCAACAGTATTTTTCTTACGCAAATATTTTCAAATCATGAACAAAATTGCCTACATGGATATAAATGTCTAAAATAACAGCCATTTAATTAGATATGTAATCACAACATAACCTCTGGAACCAGGAGTTCTAAATCATCCTGAAACGGTATGAAAACTTGATTCCAAAACGCGAATGTCCTTAGTAAGCAAGAGCTCAAGCTGGTCTTGGAGGTGCTTGAAAAAACGCAAGCAATTGCTTATCAAGACAAGTAAAAGGTTCGTTTTATGCATACGGTTTTAAGCAATTGCTTGTTTGGTTAGCAATTGCTTACGAGCAGTAAGCAATTGCTTGTGCTTGTAAGCAAAAGCTTTTGCTTGCAAGCAATTGCTTGTTTGTGTGCATACCGATTCAAGCAAAAGGCTAGCACAAGCAATTGCTTGTTTTTATGCATACGGCCCATTGTCTGATGCACATGTACAGAATTTAGGGGGGGGGGGGGGTGTTTCTCATGCACGTTCTGTGCCCATGCTTTTACACTGATCATGATTGTGCATGGGGCTATAACCAATGATTGACAATGGGCCGTATGCATAAAAAACAAGCAATTGCTTATAAGCAATTGCTTTAAGCACAAGCAAGAGCTTGGCAAGCAAAAGATCAAGTTCAAGCAATTGCTTGAATACATATGCACAAGCTTTTGCTTGTGCTCAAACCTTTTGCTTGCACTGCCTAAGCAATTGCTTACGTGTTGGACAAAGGATCGTTACGGTTGTGCGAACATCGTACTGCAGGACAACAATGCTTCGTGCCCGACCTGGCAGCAGTATTTTTGCTTACGCAAATAGGGGGGAAACAGCACAGATCATTAGGGGGGTTTCTGTGCAGATCGATGGACGAAAATTGCTGTAAAAAGTCTAAAATATCAGAAATTGTATTAAATATGAAGTCACAACATAACATCTGAAATAAGGAGCTCGTAATCATCCTGAAACGGTATGAAAATTTGATCCTTAAACGCGAATGCCCTGAGTAAGCAAGAGCTCAAGCTGGTCTGGATGTGCTTGAAAAAACGCAAGCAATTGCTTATCAGGACAAGTAAAAGGTTCGTTTTATGCATACGGTTTCAAGCAATTGCTTGTTTGGTAAGCAATTGCTTACGAGCAGTAAGCAATTGCTTGTGCTTGTAAGCAAATGCTTTTGCTTGCAAGCAATTGCTTGTTTTTATGCATACCGATTCAAGCAAAAGGCTAGCACAAGCAATTGCTTGTTTTTATGCATACGGCCCAATGTCTGTATTGAATGTCAATAAATACTTAGGTACCACTGATTTAGTTACACAAAAGTGAGTGCTAGGCGTATGTAAACCGCACCTTAATTCTTGGACAATTCCTTGTTGAACCCATTCCCTTCAAGATTCTGAAATCCCCATAGACTTTGTACATAGCCACCCAGGTTCCTGTAGGCAAAGCTAGGATTTATACAAATCACATAATGCCACTTTATTAGGAAATCAGGATAGTAATGGGTCCTCCCAAGTTATCCATCAGTTTTCATTCTTGTTGTTGGGCCCTTATTCTTAAAGGGATAGCTTTGTTGACAAGTCCAACAAGTGATGAGTGATTAATAAAATGTGTATTGGTGTGATCTGATATGTCCACAAAATACAAAAATACAAAGTGATAGATATTCACTCATTGCACTTACTTTGTACACGGCTTAAATTATCCCGTAGACAGTTTAACATCTGAACACTTCAATCGTAAATATCTTTTGAACGAAATGGAAATTTGACAAAACCCAAACCTATCCCGTGCTTTTATTGTTGATATGAATATGACAAGGTATGAGGGAACCACTAGAGTTCCAAGTAAGTTTTGAGGATTTGGACAATGTTACTAAATCCCTTTAAAGATACAACATACATGTACATGTCACACTTGATCAATTGCGCACAATTACTGCCATTACTCTGCCTCCCTTTTTGTATTAGACAATTGTATTTTATACAATGAATGTTAACCCATTCAGGACTGTTCCCCAAAATACTCTGGCTGGGCTGGGGTGCGGTATGGAGAAATATACTCTGGCTGGGGTGCGGTATGGAGAAATATACTCTGGCTGGGGTGCGGTATGGAGAAATATACTCTGGCTGGGGTGCGGTATGGAGAAATATACTCTGGCTGGGGTGCGGTATGGAGAAATATACTCTGGCTGGGGTGCGGTATGGAGAAATATACTCTGGCTGGGGTGCGGTATGGAGAAATATACTCTGGCTGGGGTGCGGTATGGAGAAATATACTCTGGCTGGGGTGCGGTATGGAGAAATATACATGTAGCAAAATCAATCAGTCCTGAATGGGTTAAAAAGCATATATGGATCACTGAGCGCACGATACAAACTGCATGCCTTTGTGAAGATGATTCTCATACATGGGTTCAGTACACTGTGACTGATTCCTTCCGGGTATATTGATAGTGAAACCTGATAATTATTCATAACGCAAATGGAGGTAACTTTGGACAAAAGATTGTTTCAAGTTTATATAACTCTTGTACCTATAGTCTCCAATAATTATGCTACCCATAGTCTTGTACTCTATGATGCTACCC
>JBAMJV010010468.1:17500-89010 GCA_037951105.1 Echinarachnius parma | reverse complement strand
CAACACCCAACAACCACACAAAACCCACCCAAAACCCCATACAACAACCCTAACACCCAACCCCCCCCCCAAAACCCAAACAAAAAAACAACTCACAACATAATCAAATACAAACACACAAACTCCAAATACAAAACCAACACAATCCCCAAAACCTCACCCAAACCCCACCCAACAAACCCACAACTCCTCCCCCAACCACAACATTCCCTCCACACCACCACCCTAACCCAACTAACCCATCAACAACAAATAACCATACCCACCCCCCCATCACCCCTAAACCCACCCCCCATATACAAAATAACACATCACATACACAATCTCTCATATATACATTCACCACCTCCACCCTCCCTTTCATATCACCATACTCTAACACCCCCCTCACCAAAAATATCAAATCCCTCATACCCAATCACAAACCATTACCCCATTACCTTCCATACTACACCATCTCAACACCACTACAACCCATACCCCCCACACCCTCCAAATCACTCACCCCTTTAATTTATACCCCCTTTTAAATTACCCACTTCCCACCCCCCCACCCCCCCCCCCCCCTACCCCCCCAACTCTCCCAACTCCCCCACTACCCCAACCCCCCCCCCCACCCCTACCTCACCCCCCAATACCTTCCCAATACCCACACTTCCCAACCTCAAACTTAACAACACACCCAAACACATCCCCCCCTCACAAACTCGAATCCTATACTCAATAACCATAACCTCAAGACAAAACAAGTCTTCCTCCTACAACATACTATAATGATAAACTTTCAAGCGCAAACAAAGCAACTAACAATAAGAAGCAACTACCACATACAAACTCTGCCCATATCTCAGTACCAAGCCCACCAAAACACAATACCGTGCACATTTCCACACATTATTTTGTGCGAATATATCAGATCACTCCAAATGCACTTATTTATAATCATCCCATCACCTTTATGCCACTATGCCACACACAGTTACTACGCATCCCTATAACTCACAATCAAAGAAATAAATATAACTGTAGTCCCCAATAATGTTCAAGCCCCCAATCAGTCCAACCCGCCTGCAACGTAGGAATCTCGACTTCCACCATTCACCCATCGAGTGAAAGGGGAACATATGTCTCGCCTATTATCAATGCCTGAAAATGATATGACTTTTTTGATGCCTAGTCGCAAATAAAACGATTTTATGAGACGGCACGAGTTCTAGCCGAAAATAAGATTACTTATGCCCCGAATGTACATGTAATATGAGTTTGCCCGAAAATATATGACAATGGATTTGCCCGAAATATGGCATGGTTTTGCCTCGTGGTTTTTTGCCCGTCAATATTATGGCCAGTTTTCAAAACTCCAGGGGGCTGCAGCCCCCCCCCCCCCCCCCCCCCAGCCCCCGCCCCCATCACCCGCTCACGCCTTCACCTCTCCATGATCCCCGCCCCCATATATGCCGGAACAAATTGGAACATTACTACATAAACGGCAACAATTTTCACCTAAGGGCGGATTTGAGTGCGAACAGGCCAGCAATCTTTAGGAGCTGCGGACAAGAACTGTTCATTTTTACATGGAATGATATGAATATAATGGTCATTTAAAGACAGAGTATAATATTATTCCGAAAGAGTTAATTATTTATTATGACGTAAGTATTCAAATGCAATTATGTCTGATCCCTCGATCATGACCCCCCCCCCCCCCCTCCCCCTCCCCCCCCCCCCCCCCACACACACACACACAGACACACAAAACAACAACACCAACATAATCATCAACACAACAACACTTTTATCACCACTACCATCAGCAACGACACCAACACCAACAACGACTCAAATGTGTTTTTTTTTAGGCACCTCTCGTGAAAATGGCCCCCACACCTCTTTCCTCTCCTCTTTGTATCCTTATTGCATATAAGGTATTTGAAATACAAATTGCCTAGTCATAAGTCTACGTTTAAGCAGCCAGACAAGGCAAAATGTTTATCAAGAGAAAAAAAAAATAAACCTAACACGTTTCAAAACGATGATTCCGGGTTAAATGAGGTGTGTATATATAACTCACCAGTGTATTCGTTTCTGCATATTTGATTATCGGGTTACAGAATGATACGTAATTAGATAAACTTCACATTGATTAAATTAATTAAGTTAGTGCTCATATCGTCACGTAACAATATCAGCGATGTTCATAATTCAAAAAGCTTATGATATTAAACTGTTTACATTACGGTATGTGTTATATAAAAGGACATGGTACTACTTCAAATTGTGCCAAAATGTGTTCTTGTGGGGTTGATTCTTAAGGGATAGTTTGAGCATTGGTCAAACTTTAGTAACCAAAACCTGCACCATTACGGTACATAACTAATAGTTATATACTCCACCATGCTCGAAAAGTATACACAATTACAAACGACTAAGTAATAACCCCTGTTATCATTCAAAAAGAGCCGTTACAACTCAAGAGGGCGCTCTCTAAAATATACTCATTGGTTTTAGCAATTTTTCATACAAAAATTGTGCATTTGATGTTTTGTTAAAATAATGATTCAAAAGAGATATCAACAACTTTTTAAAAACCTATTTAGATTTTGTCAAAATAGTCTATAAGCGGTTTTTTTTAATTATCAAAAAAGTCAAATGTCCCCTTGGCGGGAAAAATACGTTTATGGATATTTTAGCCGTTTCTGAACCGATTAAAATGTTATGTTTCTTTCAAATTTGACAGTCAGTTTTTCATTATCTCACAAAAAAAATATTTTGTGAAGTGCCCCTCTTTTACCAAAACTCAACTATCCCTTTAATGTAAAAATAATTTATTGTATATCTATGATACAGAAAATTTTTATTGGAGTAATCAGATTTGTCTAACGTTATAAACAAAAAAGGAATACGAATGTCTTTTTTTCACCAAAACAAATATTTCATGTAATACTATAAGTATCATAAACTAATTATTTATGGTTCAATTTTAACAACTTCCGGGGCTCACTTTAACGATGTACTCATGGCATGATGGCAACGAGTTTGCATTTTCGCTCATTACTTGACCGTCATAACTCGGTGGACATGATCAAAATCATGTAAAAGATACATTTCTTCACCAACCCTTATGGCTGTATTTATTATTTGGACTGTGCAGTTATGTCAGTTAATATAATTACAGGGAGCCCATCGAACATGTTTGAGAGCATGCGCGCTTCGTCTAACGCGGCCAGCCCACCGGTGGCGTAATTAGGATTTTCCAGGGGGGGGGGGGGGCACTGAGGAGCAAAAGACTTTTCAGCTGACAAAGCAAATAAACAATCCTCACCTAGTAAGGGAGACGTCAATTACTTATATTCATCTAAAAAACGACTTGCTTTGGTCGTCGAAAAAAATATTACATTTACCTATAAACATTACACGATTTGGGCTGAAAATAATTATTTTTACCAGAAAATAACATGATTTTGCTGATTATTTTTCCATATTTTTCCCGACAAGAGTAACTTTGTTATGGCGGCATGGTCCCCCTCCCCCTCCCCCCTGTAACTGCACCCCGGCAGCCCGCTTATTTGATTTGGTTCGATTCCCGTTCCCATGGAATATCAAAAATCCTTCCAGTGACGTCGCTAAATTTCAAATCGATTCACATTTAGAAAGCAGTGTATATGCATGGAAGATATTCATAAATACACCGAGGCACTATTTTAAATGGAGCTATAGCGATTATGTTCTTTAAAGCGCAGGAGCATAATGCGGTATTACGAGAACAACTATTTCGTATGATTAAACAAATTGTAATTTTTGCTTGATAAATATTACCATTAGGATTTAGAATATCAAAATCTTATCAAGTAACTTTCGACTTTGCTTGTGGAAAGATCAACAACTAACATCAGTGTTTCCGCTTTAGAGAGATATACAAGAAAGCTGAAATAAATGAAAATGAAGGTGTCTTTCGATTTGATCTTTGTGTTGTTGCTTTGCCTGCTACGTGTTCGCTTCTGTTTCGTGCTTGATCGGTAAGTGAATTTAATTATCATCGATTATCGGATATTAAATTTTAAAAAACGGAGTGAAGTAAGCATACATTTTGTATAATCGCTTCTTATCATGATTCTTTTGGTGAAGTTTATTTGATTGTTCGTTTATCAAATGTATACTTGGTTTGGTGATATTGTTCGGAAAAAAACACAATTGCAAAGCTTGTTCACTAAAGGTCAATAGTCATATTATAAAATGATAATAATAATATATTTCGATTTATATAGCGCCTAATATAAACTATAAAGTACATAATGTATTTCTAATTGATCTTGTAATAAACAATTATAATTGGCGAAAACTATCAAAGCAATGAAAATATAATATACGAAATATTATATATATAATGTAAGTTGTAACACTACTCCGAACAACGTGTTTTTTGTTGTTTTTGTTTTCAGTGTTGATCATGTAAATGTTATATTTCGCAAAGCATAGACAGCAAAACTGATATACGTTATTATTATATGATCGTCCTTTTCAACCATTTTTTTTTGCACAATGGCAACAGCGTTATAACGTGCCTTTAACGTAATTGTGTTATGAAAACATATATACATCATATTCAAATGTATCAGATGGTTTGTTATATCAGATGGTTTTGCTTTTTAAATACCACAGCGAGATTGAAGTAACAAAAAACAACGAACAAGACAATGACTAATTTTTATCAAAGGAGGCCATCTTATTCTTTTAGATGTGCAATTTTATTCTCCTTCTATTTAATGTTTTTTACTATTCGCCGTCTGGCCATTAACTCAAACAAATAAAACGTTTAATGAATCGACTGGAGTCATCTATACAGTGTAATAAACGTCAATTTATCAGTCAGTTCATCAATCCACATTTGAGGGGGATTTTCTCTGAGATTCGAATCCTGAACAGTGACTCGAAAGGACCCGATCACTCAAGTACTTGAAACGTTGGAGCAAAAATTCTGTTTCTTTTTGTTATATAAAAATACAAATAATATTTGGTTTAATTATGATGAGGGATTAAATGTGATTAAAAGTGGTAAGAAAAGTACGATTGATATGTGAATTAATCTTACCATAATGTCGTATGTTTAATCTCTTATGACCATTAACTTTTTTCTAAAACTGTATGTATATAATATTCTTCTTATGTATAGAGGAAACGTGAATACAATCGTTCATAATAATAATATGATAATATGACGAATTTATATAGCGCTTAATACAAAACAAGCCTCTAAGCGCTTTAGAAAAAAGAAAAGGAAAATAGAGTATACGAAGTAAAGAATAGTTCATGAAGAACTATCTTTTCAATTCGCCCAAATAAAGAGTGAGGGATGGGAATAAACACATTGATAACATACAACAATATTTAATATTGATATGCATCCAACCGATTTTATTTATCATTATTTGTTATGCTTAATGCTTAATTCCCTTACATGATGTTTGAAAACATCCAACATTATTATGATTTGCAAACAAAATGATAACTGAATTTACAATATTTGTTTAAAACATCTAAAAATGCAGATTAAGTATGTTTTAATGACAGAATTGTAGATTCCTTGCTAATACATGTACTTTGTTGTCGTGTATCCGTGCTGCATATCATTTTTTTTTTTTATAACTTGTATCTGTTTGAATTCCCTGATTCTAAATTACTAAAAAATAGCCGCTTAATAGGCCAAACCACTTACGCATAATTTAATTTTGTTATCACTTTCATAGAATACGCGACAACAACTCCAGACCCGTTTCTATTCGCAGGTTGTATAGATGGTTAGAAAATGGCCTTCATTCGTTGTGCAATAATTTTCGTAACAATAATGGCCTCTTCCGTCCATTTCACGCAAAATTTGTTCGAAATCGATTAGAAAGCGACAGAATTGAATTTATAATTCGCCTACGCGCGCTGAATACGGTCGGAAAATAATAATTGAGATGGCTTTGAATGTATATGATTTGATTGACTTTATTTGGCAAAAGGAAATCGTTTGAGCAGGAAGCGCAATTTTACATCACATTTAGAAGACGATGACGATGCAAAACAAAATTGAAGTGATAACAAGCGTTGTGTCCATTTGGAAAGTGAAGGACGAAAGATTTGAATGGGTAGGAGAGGCTGGCGTTCTGCCAGCGATGCAAAGAAAGGGGTAAAATTTATTATAATAAAATTGATGATAATCATTATCATGACATTTAAAGAAAATTATATTATGATATTAATTATTCTGCTACTGACTACTTTATCACCGTTAATGACTGAATTGAATTGAATCAATTTACTGTATACTAGCACATAATGGAACTTCGAAAAAGAGAAAGAAGAAGAAGAAGAAGAAGAAGAAGAAGAAGAAGAAGAAGAAGAAGAAGAAGAAGAAGAAGAAGAAGAAGAAGAAGAAGAAGAAGAAGAAGAAGAAGAAGAAGAAGAAGAAGGAGGAGGAGGAGGAGGAGGAGGAGGAGGAGGAGGAGGAGGAGGAGGAGGAGGAGGAGGAGGAGGAGGAGGACAATCATAAATAACAATAATGACATTACCAAATAATTAAACCAAATCTATTATATAACCAAACTAATAGCAACCATTAAAACAATAATCAGCATCATTATTATCTTCAACATAATCAACATTTTCATCATCCTCCTCCTCCTCATCATCATCATCGTTATCATCATCATCATCATCATCATCACTATCACCAAATCATCATCGATATCATTATCACCATCGTGGCATCTTCGTATTAATTATCATCATCAATATCAGCATCAACATGAAATTAGTCACTATCATCGTAATCATCATCAGAATTATATGATCTTTTATCATTTATATTGCTCCCTTGCAGCTCTAAATCAAACGGATGAAGGTCGACTCGTGCATGACCTGCTAGATACCGGATATGACGTCAGAGTATCGCCCCCACGTGACCCCGGTGATCGCATTAAGGTGTACACCGAAATATACCTAAACGATATTCTGAATGCGGTAGGCATTATTTTTGTTTTCATTTAGCTAGCTGTTTATTAAGTTAAGATTAAATGAGATCACCAGGCAAAGAAAACCATATAGTTATATACAGTGCGAGTCAAAAAAAACGAAACCGGACTTTGATAGCTTATAAATCCACAATTACAAACATATATATGTTGATATTGGTATCACATTAAAGCTTGGGAAATTGCCTTTAAAATGATATATCACACATTTTGAGCACTTTACGCATCGAGCAAGATCTTATTATTCAAAGTCATGCAAAAACTGCCCGTGTCCAAGTTTGCCGTCGTCTTGTTCTAAACACAACAAAACAAGTTAAGTCCCCCCTAATCAAAATAGCATAACTTTTTAACGAAAAAGTTTTGAGCAAAATAACTTGGCAGGATTGTTTATACACTTATTGAATAACTTATGTGCGAAAATAAAATTGGTCCGTCGAGTCACGCGTGAGTGAGCACACATTAAAGGCAAAATGTTCACTTTTTGACTCTTGTGACTTTTGAAAAGTGACAATTTTGCCTTTAATGTGTGCTCACTCATGCATTACATGGCGGATCAATCTTATTTTCACAGAGAAGCTAGTCAATCAGTGTAGGAACAATCCTGCCAAGTTATTTTGCTCAGAACCTTATCGTTTTTACGCTATTTTGAATAGGGGGGACTTAGGTTTTTTGTTGTGTTTATCATGAATGAATGCGTCTGTTTACGTTTTTTCTTCAAATTAACATTTCAAAAATATCATTTGGTGAATCACAACAAAATATCAGGTGGTTGCCAGTTTTGTCATGTTTATCAGGGTGGAAGGGGATCACACACTGTCCTCACATCAGCAACCACACTGTTTGGAGGGAGGGGCCCCTGAATAGGACATGCAGGATGAAGTTATCTTTGACAATCAAACAACAGATGCAACCATTCACAAAACAAGAACACTGCAAACTTGGACACGGTAGTTTTTGCATGCCTTTGGATAATTAGGTCGCGTTCGGTGAAGCGTGAAGTGATCAGAGTGTTTGATATATCATTTTGAAGGGAAGTCCTCAAGCTTTAACATGATACCAATATCAACATATTATTATATACTTTTGGATTTATGGATTTATAAGCTATCAAAGTCCGGTTTCGTTTGTTTTTACTCGCACTGTAATGTTGGTACCGTTGTGTGATATCAAACAGATGCCCAAGACACAAAGGGTTGTGTAATTCATAAACAATGCAATTAATTGCCACTACTTACGGAACCATTATGGCCTCATGGTTCCGTACTCGCCAAACGCATGGGAGTGCGCAAATTATATTCGCACGTTCATAATTTTGGAGAAGAATCACAGACAAAAATAAACCCCTCAAAAAAAGTTCGGAAACTCAAGTTTGATCGATCATATCTCTGGTATTTTTTAGTAAGCATATTCGAAATTGGTGTCACAATAAAGCCTCATTATATACCTTTCAAACGGTGCATTTTGTGTAGTGATTATGCAATTGGGGCGATTGCAGTAGCCCAGAGAATAGGGGGAGGCAGGAAGTGAAATGTCGCATAATGGCTCAATGCATTTAATTTACGAGTGCATGACTGTGCTGACCAGTTTTTTGAAAGTTCACTTTCTATTGAATACTGCCACCCTTTCCATTGATCAAAATCATTGGAATATGATACCATTTTAATGGAAATTATCTTTTCATTACGATGGCATATTAGAAATATTCATGATTCAAATTGATATCAACGGAAAGCCCAACAACTCTTCTGTATGAAAATGTAAAATTTATAATGATTTTTGTAAAGGGCGGCTGCAGGGAGAGCCTCAAAAGTGACCCATTTCAAAACGCTCTGATTTGTTGTCGGTGTCTTTTACCATTGTGTGGAGGATGTAATGCGACTTGAATGAGTTGGCCATGAATGAGAAGAATTCAATTGAACACGCATGAATAGTGACTCAGTAGTGCCTTGAAATCAGAGCGTTTTGAAATGGGTCACTTTTGAGGCTCCCCCACATTCATCTCCCTGCAGCCGCCCTTTACTAAAATCATTATAAATTTTACATTTTCATACAGAAGAGTTGTTGGGCTTTCCGTTGATATCAATTTGAATCATGAATATTTTATATGAAATGCTAAAAAATCCTCCCAAAAGCTCGAAAAAAAAATGCAACGCTCTGATTTTGTGTCAACTCCATATCTTTTTGTTTGATTTCACACTCGACCCATCTCCATATTCCGGTTCGCTGCACACACCCATTTGCATAATGTTGAATGTTGATGCTTTATTTCAATTTGTTAATGTTTCTTTTATACCTATATCTAGCGTGACAATAGAGTGGTGAAGTGTGATGTCATCTATGACGTCATAAACACCTTTTTTTTAGAATTTTCAAATTTGAACTTCATTTTCAGAAAGAGCATACAAAATAAAGTCTAAATACTGAAAATCAATTGAATATGTTATGTATTGGCTGAGATATGCCCATCCGAATGATTTTTTTTCCAATAGGCAATCAGTGTCGCAACCCATCGCAAGCACCATGTGAAGCGTGTCAAAATGCAGTATTGCGTTAATCAACACTAAAGGTGTGGAACAAAATAATGATAATTCTTGCATTAAAGGTGCAGCTGTAAAGTGTCAGATATTGCCCGAAATGACATTTGAGAGGTCAATCCTGTACCAAAATTATTGTAAGATATGTCAAAATGATGTGTGAAAGTTTCATTGAAAAAGAACACTGCTTTCCTGGTTAAAAAAGCGAAAATGTGCGTCAGCTTTTACAACGAATTACTGTATGACGTTATGAGGTGTATGACCGTTCATTAACGCTCTTGAGATGAATTAAAGATATCATCATACTAAAGGGGCATTTGAAAAAAATATAACCCTATTTTATTCTTCTCTTACCATAAGCTAAACAACACGTTAGAAGAAAAACGAGGAAGCTCCAAGTAATTTTCGTGGAGTTAGACACTTTACAGGCATCCCTTTAATAATAATACAAATTATAATTACATACTAATAGTAATAATAATTAAAGGGGTAAGACTGACCTTTAGTTATCAAAACCTGCACAACATTGCAAACTAATAGTTATAACTCCACCATGCTCGGAAGGTATAGAAAATTACAAACGACTAAGAAGAAAGCCTGTTATCATTCAAAAAGAGCCATTAAAACACATAAGGGCGCTCCCTAAAAAACAACATTGGTTTCATCCATTTTTCATACAAAATTATGCGTGATGTTTTGTTGAAATAATGGTTAAATAGAGAGATCATCAACAACTATTTAAAAACCTCTTTTGACATTTTTTGAAAAAGTGTTAGCATTTTTTTAATTTTGTAAAAAAAATCATCGAATAAATCTTCGGCCCAGATTTATTCCGATTGGATATATTTATTGATATAATATGTCAGCCGTTTCTTAAAGGGGTAGTTTAGTTTTGGTAAAGAGGGCGCTGCACATCACAATTTGTTTGTGAGGTAATGAAAAACTGAGTGTCGAATTTGAGAGAACATGCAATTTTAATGGCAGAATAAACTTTATTTGGTCAAAATCGACTCAGAAACGGCTGAAATATCAATAAATATATCTGATCTTATAATTATTTGGGGCCCAAATAATTAGATGATTTAAAAAAAAAATTAAAAATGCTTGCACGTTTTTAAAAATTTTCAAAAGCTTCTTTTAAATAGTTGTTGATGATCTCTCTATTTAATCATTATTTCAATAAAACATCACATACATAATTTTGTATGAAAAATGGTTGAAACCAATGCCTTTTAAGAAAGCGCCCTCTTGAGTTTTAATGGCTCTTTTTTAATGATAACGGGCTTTTTACTTAGTCGTTTGTAATTTTGTATACATTTCGAGCATGGTGGAGTTATAACCATTAGTTTATAGTGTTACTGTCCAGGTTTGGTTACTAAAGTTCAGCCGTACCAAAACTAAACTACCCCTTTAACCGATTTTGATCAAATAAAGTTTATTTTGCCATTAAAATTGTATGCTCTTTCAATTTTACACTCAGTTTTTCATAATCTCACAACAAATTATTGTATGCACCGCCCTCTATACCAAAGCTGAACTACCCCTTTAAGCTAGTAATAATAATTATAATACAAGTAGTAATAATAATAATAATCCTTATAATAATCATAATACAAGTAGTAATAATAATAATAATCGTTATAATAATAATAATGATAAGAATAATGATACTACTAAAATTTAATGAATTACTTTGTTTGTTGTTCTTTCAGGACGAGAGAAATCAGATGTTGCATGGGTTTTCCTGGATCACGATGGTAAATATACGTCATAGATTGATCCCGAATGTTCCACTATGTGACCCATTTTGTCACGGGGTCCGCTCGCTATGCATAAGGGTCGCTGTTTATAAGGGTCGACTTGTCATACCGGTCACTATAATTTGAAAAGTGGTTCCCTATTTATAAGGGTACTTTCTTGATAAGGATCACAATTCATAATCTAAGAAAAGGGTCGCTATTCATGATAATTATGAAATCAGGGTCGTTATTCATGTAAGAAAATGGTCGCTATTCACAATTCATATTAAAGGCTGCTATTCATAATACTTTTAAAACAGCACTACACTTAAAAGCTACTCCTAACATTTTAATGCAGATTCGTTATCCATGAAACCTTTCCAATGGTAATTTTTAAGCAGGTAGAACAGAGGAGGAGTCAAAATAGAGCGAAGTACCGAGAAGAAACGCGAAATATAGTCGAGATAAAAAAAAATAAGAGCGAGCAAGAGAAAGTGAAAAAAAAATGTTATTTAATAAAAAAATAAAAAAATAAATGAGTAAACAATTTCTTCTGGGGGGGGGGGGGGGGGGGGGGGTGGTTCACCTTCCAATGGTATCGGGAGCTTGATACGTCCATTGTTATCATTCTATGATAAGCGATCCTTTTCTTACATTTTCATTAGTGATCTTGTTATTGTTTATGAATAGTGACCCTCATATTGTATTTTGAATAGCGCCCCTTACGAGTAGTGACCCCCAATATGAGTTATGTTTATGAATAGCGACCCCTTCGTAGAAGGATTATGACTACCGAGCCTCATGATGTGTTATCCTTTTCCCAGTTTATGAATAGATGCCCTTCCTCTGCATTACGAGTAGCGACCCTTGTGATAAGAGGTCCTTATGCCATTATGAATAGGGACCCCCTTTTTATTGTAGAAATAGTGGTCCTTCAGTATTGGGAAATATTACACAGATATTGACTGTCTAGAGGGGCAATATAACATTTGAGATCCTCGAGGGAAGTTATATTTTTGTCGAGGGACATTATATTTTTTCCGAAGCGCGTAGCGCTGAGGAAGAATATAGTATTCCGAGACAAAAATATAACTCCCCAAGGGAAATGAAATGTTATGGTTCCCGAAGGAAAAAGTCAATATCTGTTATATTATGATGACCTATACAGATACAAATCAAGATAAATAGAAATTTGGTGTTGAAATATAATTATGGACAAGGGAAAATCATGAAATTAAATCGAAATCCTTCCGGTAGAACAGACGTGTTGTTATCGAAATGCTGCGCAAAATGCTCCTTTATTCGACCTTCCTTTCAAATTTACTTTCGGATCGCGCAATCTCCGTAGAAAGTTTGACAACGCTGCGCGTGCCAGGATGCTAATACGCGCAAAATTGTTACGTCATACCTCTGGATATAACGGCGTTATATTCAGAGGTATGACGTAAGTTACGTCATGAATGAAAATATAAAGCTTCTCATCCTTGTAACGATGGTCACGTGACAGCATTTTGACCAATCGCAAATCAGTATCTATATAGGTCATATAATATAACGTTATGAATACCGACCGCTATGAATAGCAACCCTTTTTAATAACGACCCTCATGGATAGTGAGGTTACCCCTGAACAAAGCCACAAGTAGGACTACCAACTTTTGTAATTTCCTTATTATTGCTCGTCTTAAAGTTTCTTCCAACAGTTTTTCAATTCTAGGCAAATGATATGGGGCAGTGGTGTTGTTCTTCTTTCAAATATATTTGTATTGGTCAATTAGTTAATATAGTTTTCCCGGCCAATTTCATACTTTCCTCACCCAAATTCACACAAGAGTCATTCAAATTCACGCATTTAATCTTGCTCATTGCGAATCCGGTCATTAAAGGTTGTGTGTGTTTATGTACTCATTTTATAATAATGTATTACCAAAATCATTTAGCAATATCTTTCAGTGCAATAGTGATGTTCACCACTACAATACTAGAACTGCTTCAGATATTCGTGCAATATATGGACGTAAATCCTTCTCAAACTCTATATTTGTATGCAAAGGTCAATTATCATGGAATAGACTACCTATTGAAATTAAACAGTGTAAAACTTTAAGCAATTTTAAAAGAAAGCTCAAATCATACTTAATGCTACAAATTTAGATTTTTTTTTGTTTAATAGTTTTTTTAGATTAATTAATTTTATTTTTTTTGTCGTTGCATGTATACCTTTTATTCGCTTGCCCAGAGGATTGTCTATTTATAAGTTCTTTGTAACTTCCAGACAATCCTTCCACTCTTCATATCTGTTCTTTGATTGTTTTTTTTCTTCTTATTTTATCCTGTGTTTGCAATGTACTTTATGTATTGTTATGTTATTTTGTATTATTGTATAATTGTAAAAATGTATTCTATTGTTTTTATGAAAGTGGAAATAAAATTCAATTCAATTCAATTCAATTCAATATTATTATACATTGTGTTGCTGTTTCACTAGTAAACATTTGAAATGCGATGGAGACGGCTAGTAAGGGGCAAGCTGGAGTTGAACCGTAGATCTTTCAGCCCATGTTCACCCCCGAGGAAATAGCGGTGAGAAGGGAGGAGCAAGAACAGCCGCGTCCGAATTCGTTAACTGGCACCCATTTACAATTTAGAGCAATCAAAATCAATATACGTGCATGCAATTTAATTTCCTGGCATAGATTTTTACGTTCGTGCATTCAAATTCACACGTTCAGATGACCGTGTGAATTTGAATGTACGAACGTAAAATTCTGTGTCCGAAAATGAAATTGAATGAACACGTAGTGATTTTGATTGCTCTAAATTGAAAATTGGGTGCCAGTTAACGAATTCGGATGCTAGAATTGCGAAATTGAATGACCGAATTCGCCCATGAGCAAGAAATGCGTGTACTTCAATTTCGTTTCGAAAAGCCGAGAATGTGCTAATGCCAATGTCAATTTCTTCTATTGTCGACCAATTTCACAAAAATTCCATTCAATTTAGTCATTTGTTACACATAATCGTCCAGTACAATTCAAATTCGGCAGTGACAGATATGTTCAGCAACTGTGACCGACGAATCAATTGGTTATCGACGAAAATGCGTGACAAACGATTACTAAATTGAATGCACTTGTTGTGAAATTGGTCGACAATAGACGAAATTGAAAGTGGCATTACAAATTAATATTTATAACCCCACCATGCTCGAAAGGTATACAAAAATACAAACGACTAAGTAAATAGCCTGTTATCATTCAAAAAGCGCCATTAAAACACAAGAGGGCGCTCTCAACTAAGGCATTGGTTTCAACCATTTTTCATACAAAATTATGCATGTGATGTCTTGTTGAATAATGATTAAATATAGAGATCATCAAAAACTATTTTAAGAACGCTTTTGAAAATTTTGAAAAAGTGTAGGCATTTTTTGAATTTTTTGAAAAAATCATCTAACTCATCTGTAATTATTTGGGCCCTAAATAATTATAAGATCGGATATATTTATTGATATTTCAGCCGTTTCTGGACCGATTTTGACCAAATAAAGTTTATTCTACCAAATTAAAATTGCATGTTCTTTCAAAAAATCTCTCAAATTCGAAACTCAGTTTTTCATTACCTCACTCAAACATTGAAAACTGAACTTCCCCTTTAAATAAAAATGTATACAATTGAATGACAAACATGACAAAAGTGTTAAAATGGACGCCGGGAAAACCTATATTATTTTTACAATTCGCTTTTACTTCCGGTGGCAAATCCAGGAATGGGACGATCCTCGCCTGGCGTGGAATCCCCAGGAGTACGGAAACATGTCAGTAATTAGGGTCTCGATGGATTCAATATGGACACCCCCGTTGTATGTCCTCAACATGTAAGTATATAATCTCGTCTAGATTTGTTTGGTTTTGAGCGCACGGGTTGGGGTATTAAGGAGGTTTAGTGACGGCATCATGTGCAAATTGTAATATGATTTGTATATTTTGGCCCCATGGGGAAAGTGGGCAGTGACGTAGGTACGGAGGATGAAGGGTATGTGCCCCCCCCCCCCCCCTAAAAAAAGGGAAAAAAACATAGTAAAAACAAAAATACAAACATTAGGAGATTGAAAACCTGTGGGGAAAAAAAAATAAATGTCTGGCCCAAAAATTATTCGTGTGCTTACCGCCCCCCCTCCCCCCCCCCCCCCCCCCCCAAACACACACACACAGAATTGGGCCATCCCTGCTATAGCACACTACTAAACATAGATATAAATGACTGCGTCCAGTGGATATTTTTTATTATTTTATTTTGGCATTCAGAGGGTTATACAGAGTGTCCCAGAAAAAAAACGATACCGGATTTCATGGCAGATATTTTCTGTCATAATGAATAATAACTTTGATGAGATATACATGTATGAAAAGCTCTGTTTCTCTTCTTTCATTTGATGTACAACTTGTGGCACATAATTCACGCATGACTGAATTAAAACAATTGAAATTGGAGTTACCAACATTTCATTTGCACGCAGAAATTGCAAGTTTGGGAGAGTTTTTAGGGTGGTAAACGTACTTATTTTGAACAAGGACAAACACCGCATACAAATTCATATTTGTATCTTTTCACCTCATGCAAAAGAAAATAAACGATGTAGCCAGAGAACAAGTACAATGAAAACATACCTAATGTCTGCCCTAATGAGTAGATAGTTGAGTAAGAAGTCGCTCAGCTTTCCTGACAATAGCAGCCTACACTCTAGCACCACTTTCTTTCGTGTGAATTCACCCAATCATTACGTCTATTGAAAGCTACTCATTTGGGCTGAAATCAAGCATGTTTTCATTGCACTCGTTCTCTGGCATAAATGATTTATTTTTTGTGCATAAGGTGTCATATAAAAGATAACAATATTAATTTGTATGCGGTGTTTGTCCTTTTTCAAGATAAGTACGTATAT
The DNA here is from genome assembly GCA_037951105.1 of Echinarachnius parma. NCBI lineage: Eukaryota > Metazoa > Echinodermata > Echinoidea > Clypeasteroida > Echinarachniidae > Echinarachnius > Echinarachnius parma. Next base: position 72,779 of record JBAMJV010010468.1, on the reverse strand, counting down.
ACTACGGTACCCTAAAAACTCACCCCAAAACTCACCCAAACTTGCAATTTCTGCGTGCAAATGGATTTTTGGTAACACCAATTTCCATTGTTTTAATTCAGTCATGCGTGAATTATGTGCCATAAGTTGTACATCAAATGAAAGGAGAGAAACAGAGCTGCTTTTCATACATGTATATCTCATCAAAGAAATTATTCATTATGACAGAAAATTTCTGCCATGAAATCCGGTTTCGTTTTATCTGGGACACTCTGTATAGCGTAGGGTTTTGTCGCCAGAGCTAAACAATTGTATGGAAAGTAAGTCTTACGTCATACAAGCATATCACCACACATTTTACGAAATTAATATACGTTGATCAAAGTCTTCAACCATTTTTCTTCTATCCCAGGGTCGGGGCTACCAAGCCCGCGAGTCCAATCCAAGCCGAGGCCTCGGGGGTGCGCATACAGGCCGATGGACGGGCAATAGTTGAATCCGCACTTATGCACTCCACTACTTGTGCCTTCAACCTGGCCGCCTTTCCGTTCGATAAACACACGTGTAGCATGATGATAACAGCGCCTGGTTTCGGGGACAAATCTTTTACATACGTGGCCAACGGCGCCTTCATGACTACAACCCTCAACACGCATCCGCAGTGGAAGGTCACCAACGTCTCCATGTTTGCCTTCGTTTGGCCGAACGCCAAGGGAACTTGCGTGTACCCGATGCTGGACTTCTCGATTTCGCTAGAACGTCTGCCCGAGTACTATCTGCGTAACATGGTGTCTCCTCTGGTCGTGCTCAACCTACTCGCGCTCGCCTCATTCCTCGTTCCGCTCAAAGGCGGTGAGCGCGTATCGTCCTGCCTCGCGTTAGTCCTGGGCCAGACGGTCTTCCAGATCGTCATCTCGGGGACCATGCCGCAGTCATCGATTCCGGAACAGGAGCCCCTCGTCATCTTCTACAGCGTCTACTCGTTGCTCCTGCTCGTTACGATCACCTTCGTCTCCATCGTGGCGACAAATCTCAGCTTTCAGAAGTGGCGCGTGCGCAACGCGTTTGCGCGCTGGGTCCTCCTGCGATTTCTACCAACCATAACGTTCGTGGCTGCACTGGACAAACTGGAATGCTCTTCAGCGAGCCGTGTGCAAAATACAGGTGCTACAAAGGGATTGATTTTATCACTATGATTACGGTATTCAAAAAATGTACTGTAACTCAACAATCAAAAGCAACGTCGATAGAGAAAAGAAAACCCAAATGTGATTGCTACTTAGCTCATTGCCTCCTTTGTCAAGTATCGAGACGGTCTTACCTGTGAAAATGATGTTTCCCTGAGATTTTGTAGAAAAGGATAGTGGGCTAGTAATAATGAATCAATATGAGTATCGCATATATATTGTATTACGTAATTATGCCAGTAAGGATCATGTCTAATAGTATACGTTCATGAAACTGATTGTTTAGACAAAATGGTGAGGTTTCACGAACAATTTATGCACACAGCATTGGAATAGAACCAATTAACAAACACTTACCACCAAACAAAACCCAGATATTGGACAATAAAAGAATATTATTAATCTGTAAAAATGTTTTTGTCATGTTATTTAGATAATACCCCACTGCAAGATTTAACTTTCGACAAGAAATCACCGGCAGGACAGGGTAAGGAGAGCCAAGACACCGGACAAGCTAACGCACCCATCGCTACCATAACTGGCTGGATGGAGCAGAGGGGGAAAGATGAGAGAACATCGATCAGAGGGCAACACGAGGAAGAACAATCTACGGTAAGCGCACCGATCGTTATGTAACCATTGGTAGTCGGGTAAGTCAAAACTTATGACGCCCGCGCGCAAATTGAAGCATTGGGCACAATACGTTCCAAAACTGCCTATTAGCCCGTTCACACAGACTTATTTCGTGCAATTTGAATCACGATAAGAATTTTGAAATTATTTGCGCCCGTTCACACCAAAGGAAATAATTTCGAAACTTGCATCGCGATTCAAATTTCACAATTATTTCCGCCCGTTCACACATAAAAAGATCGCACTAGCTCAGACCGCATCATGTCAGTGTGGACCGCATGCAGAACCGCTTAATGCGAACCGCATGCGCGTCCACATAGTCGAGTTGCATGATGGGATACATAATTTCGATCTTACACACACCGCGCGCGCGGCAAATAATCGCGATTAGTTCCAAAGAATCGGCATTCAAATCGAAGAACTTAGCGCGATTTGCATTTCTATCCTAATCGCGATTTTGTTCGACATTTGTATGTCCACACGGCAAAAAAACACAAAAAAAAAAAAAAAAAAACACAAAAAAAAAAATCGAAATTTGGATCGCGATGCAAAATTCGAAATTTACATCGCAATTATTTCCGTCTGTGTTACGCGTGAACGGGCCTAATGTGCCTAATGTACCAATTTGTGCGCGCGCAAGGCGGAGTTGTAAATGGGCCCATTATTTTTCTTTGGGGTTGGGAGGGGGCCGGGGTTGGGAGGGTGACACATGTTACCCCTAACATTACTTCCCGTATTTGCCATATTACGGTTATGACCAATTGAACATACGGTTTTGTCAGGTATTGCGATGATTTTTTTTTTTTTTTTCATGTACAAGTTTTTGGCTAGAAACAATGACTTTGCCCCCGTATGAGTTGAGTTTCTCGGAAATGAACCGATTATGAACAAAATATTGGACATGTTTGTCTGTTTATTTCTTATTCTTTTGTACGAATGCTAAATATATTTAATTTAGCCGAAAAATATAGCGATTTAATTAGCACGGATACGGCGATTTGCACGAATATAACTGATTTATTTGTACCCAAATATCCTTCTTCTTCTTCTTCTTCTTCCGTATTATCGAAATGCTAATTTGTATGTAACTTTAATTCGGTTGTGATGGTTGTGTATTTTGTGCTTTAATGAATATTATTGACAAAGTGATTAGCAAGATGTTAGTTATCATCATAATATACCCTATTTAATCACTATTTGAAGAGCTTAGTTCCAAAGGGCGCTTTATCCACTTTTAAAACTTCGGAGAAAATCAGGTTTTTTTGTCCAACTTTGTACACATGCATATTGGAATATGAAAGTGAAACGTTCCATATTTTGATTTTGATTAGATAGATAGTTTATTTCAAAAATCATGATTCGCGGCATAGCCGAATTGTACATGATACAAATACATTTAAAAACATCAAAATGGAACAAAGTGCATCTTTTACAAAACAAAGTACATAAATAAGCAAATTCAAAATCATGTCAAAATAATATACATTTCATAAACGCAAATGTCCTAACATTGACAATAGTAGTGGTAGGTAGTAAGAATATAAATAAATACTCAATCTATAATCAGGTGGAATAGAGGGAAAATGAGGAATATTAGAAGAAGAACGAGATGAAGAGAGGAGGGGGAGATAAGGGACGACGAAGAAAAAGAAGAAGAGAAAGGCTCAAAGGACGAAGAGGGTGAAGACGAAGAAGAAGAAGGAGAGGAAGAAGAGGAAGAAGAAGAAGAAGAAGAAGAAGAAGAAGAAGAAGAAGAAGAAGAAGAAGAAGAAGAAGAAGAAGAAGAAGAAGAAGAAGAAGAAGAAGAAGAAGAAGAAGAAGAAGAAGAAGAAGAAGAAGAAGAAGTAGAAGAAGAAGAAGAAGAAGAAGAAGAAGAAGAAAAAGAAGGGGGAGAGAAGGAGAAGAAAAGAGAAATGGAGAAGGAGAAGGAGAAGAAGTAATAGGGTAATAGTGCATAGATTAAAATAAGAAGTATTTTTCTGAAGAATCCTAGTCAAGTAGGTCATTCATAGTAAGTTATATGATTACAAGAGGATAATTGTATTATGTGCCTAACCAAATAAACAAATCGAATACAGTAACATAATATATTTAGGGAGTTTGATAGAGTTACGCCATTAAAATAAATCATCTTACTACTTATAAAAGATAATGAAATATAATCATCAGAGAAGTACAACTAAGTGGTTGAATTGTGTGGAGGATACATAATGCACTTATATTTGTTGCAAATTACATATGAATTAATATTTCTCCAAAATTTAAAAATTTAAAATACTTAAATACTGCTAATTGTTGCATGTTTACAATACATCTAATATAATTTAGCTCACTAATATTCTTGCATCTGTATTACATTTCTATATCAAAGTATTTCTTGTGAGTATATTAGCAAAATATCAAACAATAGTTTCAATATACATATTTAACGTGTGAACGAATTATGCATTGTGTATATTGCACCAAAATTCTATTTTTAAATATAACATTTATAAAAACAGGAACAACTTAATTGTACACACAAATTCTATAAAAAGAGACAATAACTAATACTATATATGTGATAATTTTCCCTAAACATAAAATATTGCAATAATTCAAATCTATTTCATAAATGAAAGCTGACTAATTGTCATTGTACAATTGGATGAGCGATGGTATGGGGCTAGTCTGCATCCGTTTGGTTTTGCATCTCAATTGAGGAATCTTTTGAGTTTTTCTTAGGGATGGCGTCAAATTCATCACTGCCGTCCCGCTGCAGGATCCCGCTTGGGCCCGAGCCTGGCCGATCGGCGGGCCGCAGTATACCGCAGCACGCTTGAAACCGATTTGTTTCTCCCGGTCCCCTGCAGGAGGACGAGAATGTACATGCATGGTCTTACCGCGGGGGAACGATATCGTTCCGCCGCGGGAGGCCGCGCCCAGGGCCCCGCCACCGTACGTACGTACGTCGGTGGTTTCACGTGCGTATAAAGGAATTGGACGTACACACTTTGTCTAGCTCATGCATGGCCTACCGCGGCCTAGCTACTATGCCGCGCCCTGGGCCTGGCCTGTCGATATGATGCTGTTATTGTTAGCGTGATCCCCCTGGCCCTCAGGTGACATAACATCGACAGCTGACGCAACTAACTCTAGCTCTGGTCAATTTTCAGCCTTTTTAAAAATAAGGTATGTATTTAACGCTACCCAGATTTGTTTGTATATTGACTCGTTTGTGTAAAAGACTAACGTCTACTCTAGCCAAGATATGTCGGCTCGGAGCAAACCAAGGGCAAGGGAAGTATTGTCGGATTGCGGATGACTGTCACGTTCAAGATTTCGTCATGAATGTGATGAGATCGAGATATATTGATCTGATAATGTCTGGCCCCGCACTCCGGGCCGCACTTCAGCAGAGATTAGCGTATAGCATATGCAGGGCATTCTGATTTCTGAGTATGATTTGGTGGCTCTAGACCTAGCTACTCGAATCTTCCATCACACCAATATACGTAACATGTACGTACATTACACAGGCTAGCTAGCTATACGCTAGCTAGATCTAGGCGGTGCGTGTGTACGTGGATATCGTGCAGTCGTGCTTGCATGTATACGGTACGAGTACCGTACACGAGGTACCAACGTACGTAGGTACGTGTACGGTACTCGTACATATGTATACATGCGAAATGCATGCGGCAATAATGATCTGGTAATTCGCGCGCAAGAATCGGGATCCCGCGGCCCGCCGCTTAGAGGTCCGCTGCGTCGGGACGAATTCCTCTCCACAGCTGGTGACAGCTGATCGGGAAGCCGCGGCGTACCGCTAGGAACGATCAAACCCGCAGATTCGAATACGAATACGCGCTCTAATCGTCCCAAGCGGGATCCCGCGGTAGGACGATAGTGATCAATTTGACGCTTCCCCTTAGTACTCTCGTACTACGTTGTTGTTGTTTTGGGAGGAAATTTTGAAACTGATTTGTGGAGGAAAGAGTACTTTTAAAAAACCTAAGTGAAAGATCTTTTCTTCGTTGTTCCAGTGTGTCCAAGTTGGAGAGGGCAAGGGTGGCATTGTAATCAGTAAAGTCATTTTGGTAAATAATGCGGAGAGCACGTCTTTGAATTCTCTCCAAGCGTATATTCTGATCTTGAGTCAGGCCACTGTTCCAAACTGGTGCCGCATACTCAAGCATTGGCCGGACATATCCTATGAATATTGTAATAAGATCATCATGTGGTAGGCCAAAACTTTTCAGTGTACGAAGCATGTACATTTTCCCATTTGCACGTTTCTCCAAGGAAGAGACATGCGACTCCCATTTCAAATCATTTTGTATATGCACACCTAAAATCTTTGTTTGACAAACGGTATCAAGAGGCTGGTCGCGTATGTGTATCACTGGATATACTTCTTGAGTGCGTGAAAAAGAAATGTCGATTTTTACACACTTTTTGGGGTTAAGTTGCATGTTGTTATCCTCGGACCAAGATGCCAGGTTGTCTACTGCTGTTTGCATTTGCGAAGGTTGATTGTTTTGTCTACATTCTACAAGGGTGAGGTCATCCACGTACTTATATGAATTGAGTTGGTTGTGTGGTTGTGCGTCGTTGATCATTACAAGGAATATGATTGGACCGAGATGTGTTCCTTGTGGTACTCCGGCTTGGACCTCCGACCACTCCGACAGGGTGTCGCGATAGCGAACGCATTGTTGTCGCGCGGATAGGAAATCGCAGATCCATGGGATGACGGCTGGACGAACACCTAGGTCAATCAACTTAGATATTGCTATCGAGTGGTCTATTCGGTCGAATGCTTTTTTGAAATCTGTTTGGACAATACTTGAACATGATTTTGGCTTCTCGGCATTTTGATATATAGGATGGAGAATATTAATGAGGCAGTGTGATGACGAGAGGGATTTCCTGTTTCCGAATTGGTTAGGATCCAACTTAGGCGTTATGTCATGTAGTACCCATTCGGCGACGAAGCTTTCCGCGACTTTCGCGAAGTGGTCGGTTAAAGATATCGGTCGAAGCTTGTCTATGGCTGCAGGACTTGTTTTAGGGATGGGAACCACGATCGCTCGCTTCCACTCTTTCGGGATCTTTCCTTGTTGAGTAGAGGCGTTGATAATACCAGCTAAAGGTGTTGCTAACTCGACAGAAAAAAGCCGAATGATGCGAGCGCTTATACCATCCGGTCCTCCAGATGTCGATTCTCGAATCTTAGACAAGGCCGAATGAACTTGCCAAGGGTACACGGTAGGACATGCTGATGGGGCCGGAAGATATGATGGTAAATGCTGCAAGTCTAGTTTCTGAAGATCCGACGAAACTGAAATGAAATGGTCATTGATACGGTTCGCTATTTGTCGGTGATCGTCGGGATCAGTACCTGGGACTGAGATTTTGATTGGCTGTGTTTTCCCCCCAGTGATATTACGAATTTCACGGTACCATTTTGACGGATTTTGTTTCTTATGTTTCTTTATACGATGTGGGTAATGAGCCTTCTTTGCTTTCTTAATTGAATCAATTACACTTTCTTTTAATCTCTTCCAAGCTTCCTTGTCTCCCCTGTGGAATGCTGCTTGTCGATCGTGTATAAGGGCCTTTATCTCGCCGGTCATCCAGGGTTTGTCAGACGGATGTAATTTAATTTTCTTTAAAGGGAAGTATCGCTGTATGGCTGCGTGAAGTGTTTCGTAGAATTGATTGCACTGGTCATCTACGTCTCTGCATTCCGTTACTTCTGACCAGTCATGCGAGCTGATCCAGGTCCCAAACGCTCGGATGGCACTGTCAGGCATGGGCCTAACAAGGCGGTGACGTATCTTGTTCTCTTTCTTGACGCGAGAAACAGGATACCACAAAATTGTGTTGTGATCGGAATTTCCAATTGGTGAAGTTATCTCCGGTTTTTTATAATGGGTGCTTATATTTGTTATTATTTTATCCAGTGTGTTCTCTCCACGAGTAGGGCCCTCGACGACCTGATGAAAATGAGAGTCGTTCAGGAGAGCAGCTACATTGAGTCGGTTGAAATCCCCCAGCAAGATGAACGCTGCTAGGGGGTGTCTGGTCAACATCTGATCCATCGATGACAGCAGATGGTCGATTAACTCCGCTTCCATCTCGTTGTCCGGTTGTGGGAAGTAAATTGTCGCACAAAAGATACAGGAAATTTCTCGCGGTAGGCGTCGTGGTCTTAATTTTACCCAGACAACTTCTAGGTTATTCGGGACTGTGATGTCTGTATGCTCCGGGTTGAAAAAGTTGTTGGCATACATGGCGACTCCTCCTCCCTGACGGTCTACTCGTGACTTCCAAAACATGCTGTAACCCGGGATCGAAACAAGTTCAGGTGGCATATCATGCCTGAACCATGTTTCGGTTAATGCAATGAGATCTACATCAAGGTCTGTTATCATGATCGAGAGTTCGTCGAATTTATTGACTGCAGATCGAGTGTTACTTAGAAGAAATGATGGTAGGATAGGGCGGTTTGTTGAATTGCTCACCTCTTGTTCGTTGACTGAGTCTGCTGGTAGAGGAGAATGTATTTGGAGTCGTGTATTTTTGGAGTCGTGTATTTGATTGTGTAATTTGTCCTACAATTTGGATTTCTAGATAGCTACGTAGCTTATAAAATGTACTGATATCGTTAACTTGATTGTTATAAAAAACAAAAGTGGATTTAGCGCCTTTTGGAACTATTGCTCTTCATTTATCATTTATCATTTTAATCACTGCCAATTACCATTACAGTCGTCGTCGCATACTGAGATGGAGATCATTGCCTTCAGCGTTGATCGCGTATTCTTCGTTGTCAGCATCTTCCTCCTCATCGCTATCACGTTTGCAGCAGAGCCCCTCGTTAGCGGGACCCTGGCCGTCATCTGATCACTTCTTTTTAAATCATAAAAGAGCTCTAGTTATATTGTAAAAATCGCGACAAAACTTGCTATAAACATTGGCAGTTCTCACATACCTCGTGTTATTCGTATTACCAATACAAGCATGCATGGATTAATATGTTTATATTTTCCGAATTTCTTTTTCGTTAAAGAGTAGTTTATGGTTGAAGTGTTCGGATTTGACATTATCCAGTGGATGATTTAAACTTTGTACGAAGTCAGTGCAATGAGTGAGCAAATATCACTTTGCATTTTCGCGTATTATACTCGGTCATCTGACGCTCATTTACCATGGCATTTTCATACAGCATCCATTGAATGGGCATATATCAGATTAAAGACATGACACATTCTACTAACACTTCTTCAGTTTTTGCACACGTCAATAAAGTTACTAGATCCCTTTAAAGGAGACTTTTACCCAAGAAATCTGAAGTTTCCATCGAAAGAAGATGAATAAGAGGAGTCATATTCGAAAATCTTAGCAAAACCGTAAAGCTTCTTTTTTTCTGTCTTTGCCTCCTTTTCAAAATAAAAACAGCTACGAATTCAAGTACACAAACAAAATACGTGTGGCCGTTATGAAAAGATACCCTACTACTTTACATTTCGCGAATGTTAATATTGTCACGTAATGTGAACTGTGCTTTATCATCTCCGCAAACATAAATAGTCGTGAAATCATAAAATTGTTTACATTTTATATTTCGTACACAATAACACATTTCGTCTTTTTGGGGCGAAATAGTACACAATGATGCGTACCGCCAATGTGATGTTACACCACAGGGGTTAGGAACCGATCTACGAGTCCATGAAGTTCGAAAATTGAAATGATTAATGAAATTAAACGCCGGTTTGGTGAAATTGGTTTAAGTGATTAATTGATGTACAGCAGAACACTATTCACTCATTAATGACTAATATCTTAATAACGGTTGCAGGCGTAATCCCTCATTTTATTATTTGACCCATTAATGTTAATGTTTAATTCAATAAGTCAGATTGATACATATGTAAACTTATACTGCGTTGGCGTACGTCAGATGCTTAATATGTTGTTTGAGGTATATTGAGTGAAATATGTTGGCTTTTATAAGAACAAAATTATGATGTATTAAGTATGTCTAGATAAAGGGGCCTATGAATACTGTTTTTTTTTTTAAAGATTATCCTGCATGTACGTATTTCGTTTGATTTTTGTTAAGGTTTATTTGACGTTTGTACAACGGTACTTGTCCTCTGACGTAATCTACATGTGTATAAGTTGGTTGTACATAAATTATGAGTTATCTGGATGTCGCATCTGATATATTGACGTGAGATATATAAATATACATTGTACATTAATAAATATTATATGTAATGATGTATGATAGGTACGAATAATAATGATATACTACTAGTCCAATATGATACATGTTTATTTTATGTTGATCTAAAGTTAGATGATTAATTTAATTTATTTTAAAATGCATTAATTAATTACATATTGATTTAGTAATATACACTCTAAAAACACCGGGGTCAGAATTGACCCGGAAAAGAGTCCGTTGGGGCCACACTCCGTTCAGGGTCTAAAAATGACCCGGAATAGGGTCATGAAGACCCGGAATGGGGTCACATATGACCCCATTCCGAGTCATTTTTTACCCGGAATGGAGTGTGGCCCCAACGGACTCTTTTCCGAGTCAGTCTTACCCGGGTGTTTTTAGAGTGTATATACAAGGGTTGTATATATAAATGAGTGTAAATGATATGGATTATATGCGCTACGAATACTACAAATTATCAAACTTAAATCCTAAATAGTAATTTGATTTAATACACTTATAGCACATTAATTAAGTTAATTAAATTAAATTAATTGGTTATAAATTAATGTAATTTCTTTCAGGAAATATTTATATAGTTGCTTCACATAGTCCCTCAAGAGTTTGGAAAATTATGAAAACATTAGCATGAAAGATCATTTGTATTGTAGTAAAAAGTTAAAACAAATTAATTCGTATTATGTAATTAAACATATTTTCTTTGGCATTTATGAGAACATGTTTAGAGTATTATTTATCCAATAGTCTTATTATAAATAGTTACTAAAAGTGATCCATTACCTGTATATTTTTTTTCTCCAAAAGTCATATTTTAGACTTCAATCATATACCAATTTTAGTGTAAGATTATTGGAAATGATACGTCAGATTTTCATAGAAAAGGAATAATGTTTTCTTAGTGACAACACTGAAAATAAATTTCTAAATTTATCTCCATCGTTCGCGTGAATTATCTGAATTCGGATGTTCTATGGACGATTGAGTATCCGAAATCGATCTGTAAGTGTCTATAGACGCTTTCAAATTTAATCTTGAATAGCTCTATAAGAGAAACTTTTGGAAAATCAAGATCAATTTAATTCTTCTGTTTCCATTAGCCAAACAACAAGAAGTGTGAAAGACCCAAATCATTTTGGATGAATTCTACAATTAAGTTGATATATCCCTTAAATGTAAATAGATGTATGAATGAATCGTTTCTGATAAACAGGTTTAAGGTAAATATTTCACATAACGTTATTTTTTTATTATCAGGTATTATGTGATGTAAAGTTGTATTTTTCTTCTTTAGTTTAAAAGGTATCTAGATTAATACAAATATTATGCATTATCAACATATATCAATTTGTATATAACAATGTGTTCAAATACTGGGATACATTAGTTGATGTTGTCAGTCAAGTTTGTGGTCGTCATTAACTACCTTTAATAATTAGTTCTGCATACAATGTACGAAACTCAACTATTCTTTGGCATTTAAAGACAATCATAATTATGGTAGACCTGGTTATTGATATTTATTAATTTCGATGCAAAAACGCAAATATGAATACAAAATTAATAAACATAATAAAACGTTATAAAGATTATGTGTATAATGTATCACAGTATTAGGATTATTGCATGTTGTATATTCATAAGCATTTGACTTAAAAGCAACGTACGCCCCGCAGTAAATGACAACCCCGACATTTATTTCTGTTTCATATAAACAAACCCTTTCTAATGAGCTTACATAATGTAATAACAAAGGAAAGAGCGTATCGAAGCAAAATACAGGAAAAGGCGCGAGTTTGTGGGGTGTGTGTGGGTTTTTTTCCTCCAAGGAGAAATCTATTGAATACGATTATTTTTTTTGTGTGTGTTTTGTGTTCGTGTGTGTTTATGTGCGTGTTTGTATGTGTGTGTGAGTAAGTGTGAATGTATGTGTGAACGTATGTATGTGTGTGTGTGTGTGTGTGTTTTGTGTGTGTGTGTGTGTGTGTGTGTGTGTGTGTGTGTGTGTGTGTGTGTGTGTGTGTGTGCGTGTGTGTGTGTGTGTGTGTGTGTGTGTGTGGGTATGTATGTGAGTTTGTGCATGTATATGGATATGTATGTTTGTGTTTGTGTGTGAGTGTTATAAATCACTTTTAAAAATGTGTGTGTGGGGGGGGGGGGGGGGGGATAGTTGAACTCATAAAGTTACTCCATTTTAAAGACTAGAGAGTAAACTCGCCCAAAAATTCGTTAAATTGGAAGCTCTGTATTTTGGTCTTGCATATTCACGTGGTCCCGGAAGATCCCATGTACTACCATTTCTCACGCAAAAGTGGTTGAATCGTTTTTAAACTGTCTGCAGCGAAGTTCTTCTGAGCATGCGTAGTTCAGCTCGCTCGCTGTATTTACAAGATTTGCATATTTACGCACAAAATTTTCTCATTAGCATATCATTATTATTCAGGATTACTATAGATTGTTAATTATTGATAAGTGATAATATTCAAACATTATTCATGGCAAAACTTGACTTACAAGGCATATCCATCACCAAATAAGGTAAAAAGTGTGACGTCATAATTTATATAGCTCATGAATATTCCCAAGATTTGATTCTTCTGCGCATGTGCGATGACCTTTCGCTTTTTCAGTAATATGATTGTTCAAGAGATATGAGGAAGGACAAGCAAACAGCGCATGAATATTCAAGACCAAAGTACAGGACTTCAAATGCTATAATCTCTTTGTACAGAGCTTACGCCCGTCATGGTCTAGCTAGCGTTCGAGTCCCGGAGAAACCCTATTTCCTGTTAGTTTCCCTATATGTTTGAAATAACTTATAACCCAAGTTATACTTAAAATAACAACAACAATAATAATAACAACAAAATCAATAATAACCCATCACCCCCACTCCCCCATTCCCCCTCTCCCGTCTCTATGTCGATCTCTGATTGGTTACATTTTAATACGTTGCTGTTCCGCGTGCCTGCTAACTACCGGCAGTTATATGTTGCATTACTTTTATCTGACTCGTGATTACTGATATTATTAACATAGTTTTAAGGATTATGTTCCAGTGATGAATACATATTGTGGATCAAGGATAATTGTAACACTTACAGTATACATTCATATTTACATCTATATTTCAAAGGACGTTGCGGGAATCTGAAATTTGCCAGATGTTCATGAATAGCATACTAGATCATATCCATTCTGCATGATGTGTTTGTCACGTCTTATAGCAGGCCTACTCCTCGCAGTGGTACCGATCTGTGCAGGTAAGTCTATCAGTTGTAATGTATTATTTCGCTTCCGGGTTTTAAATAATCAAATCTATAATAATTTAATTGACATTCTTCTAAATTAGGTACATCAAGAAAGAGAGCTAGCTTAAGCAATGTTCTTCTTGATCACTGAGGACGGTATTCATACAATTCCTTTTGAATTACAAATATTATTATGCTGGAATTTACTTCTTATTTTTGTTATTTCTATTTAGCAATCTATTTTAAAAGAAATATAAGGAGGATATTCACATTTTTATCGCTTTGAATTACACATTTTTGTCAAAAGAAATCTTTTTAGAAAAATAAAGGTTTGTCACAAAAGAAAACGTTTGTCTTGTTTCGAACAGCATGTCAAATATTACAATCATTTTGTTTATGGTCGTTTAGAAATTTGTAAATTTATGTTGTGGTAAAGATAAAAATTGGTATACGAAAAATCATCGCCTAATGTGATATGATATGATATGATAGATGAAAATATCATCTACCAAAGTTGTCATTTATAACTCAACGTTGGTGCCAAAATGTTGTAATGATTAATTAATGTCCACCTATTTTGCATTTGTCATATTAGCGACTAATACCAACGTGGTCACCGTCACGCGGGATTCAGATGGAAACATCCAGTCGCCCAACTATCCGTCGAACTATGACCCTATACAAACTGTCCAGTGGATAGTACAAGCCGAACCTATATGTCGCCTCATGGTTGACTTCAACTCATTTTACACTGATGAAGGCGATGAGCTCTGGATAAAGGACAACACTGACCCATCCAGAAATCTCAAGTACAGTGGAGATGGAGCAGGATTCACACCATTTATTTCCAGTGGGCAAGCTATTGAATTGATATTCGCCTCCGATGCGTCTTATGAAGAGGAAGGGTTTAATTTGACACTTCGCTGTTTATTTAAAGGTAGGTAGCCTATCATTATTTTGGATTGATACATTCAGTGTTCGTAAAAAAAAATATATGTATATTTTGAAACTATTAACTTTCCAATGTATAATATAATATTGAATGAAGTATTTTTTATTCAAATATCAATACACTGGCGTACTGTTGGGGGGGGGGGGGGGGGGGGGGGGGGGGGGGGGGGGGGGGGGGGGGCTCTTGTCCCTCCAAATGAAATTAAATCATGGCTTATTTCTAATTCGATAGCAGTGATTTTAAAAAGGGTGTTTCGTGGAACATGATAACTCAGATTCTACTTCATGTCAAGTCTAATACAGAATACATAATTAGTATTAAATTGCAATATATACCTAATATACCGTGCATGGGCGGACACCCACCTCCCATCACATCAGGGGCGTCGATCACGGGGGGGATGGGGGGGGGGGGGGATATATCCCCCCAATATTTGAGGTGGGGGGGATGGCCTGTATTATCATCCCCCCAATATTTGGGAGGGTAAAAAAATAAAAAAAAAAGTATACTGGCGCATGTAATTGTGGAAGAGGCTACCATAAGCAAAACAAGAAGTGCGATCCGCCCTTTGGTTTTCTGCAAACTTGATTTCATTAATTGTGTTGATCTATAACACGGAAACAAGTTTATAAAACGTGAAATTGATGCCTTAGGTATGCTCCAGATTGCACAATTTCAAGCCCCAAAATGCAAAAGCTTCCTACCGTGGGAGGGGGACACCCCCCTCCCACACCCACCCCCAGGCGCGGATCTACGGGGGGGGGGGGGGGGGGGGGTTTAGGGGGTTTAACCCCCCCCCCTTGGGCTGCCAAGTGAAAATGTGATGTGCATAGACAAACGCCATCATGGGTTTAACCCCCCCCCCCCCCCCCCCCCTTGGGCTGCCAAGTGAAAATGTGATGTGCATAGAAAAACGCCATCATTGTGTCCAGACCCACACAGTATCCGTATCGTCATTGGGTCAAACCCCCTCCCCCCCCCCCCCCCTTAGCAAAATAGCCCCCCAAAAAGCGCCTCGCCGCTACGCGGCTCGTGGACGATGCTCCGCATCGTCATTGGGTCAAACCCCCCCTTAGCAAAATAGCAAAAAAAAATCGCCTCGCCGCTTCGCGGCTCGTGGACGATGCTCCGCATCGTCATTGGGTCAAACCCCCCCCCCTTAGCAAAATAGCAAAAAAAAATCGCCTCGCCGCTTCGCGGCTCGTGGACGATGCTCCGCATCGTCATTGGGTCAAACCCCCCCCCCCCCTTAGCAAAATAGCAACAAAAAATCACCTCGCCGCTACGCGGCTCGTGGACGATGCTCCGCATCGTCATTGCTCAAACCCCCCCCCCCCCTTAGCAAAATAGCAAAACAATAAATAGGAGTGCAGGTTGAGGCATTCCAAGCGTTGCTCATATTCCATTTCAATGAGATATGGTACTATACGGGTAGCTCTTCTCTGATCTTGTTCTATTTTGGCCGCATCAAGCTTGTATCTTAAGTGCCAAATATATACTTCCATATAAGTGTGGTCGTACAAGTGTGGTGAAGATTATTGGTAACATCTCCATGGTTATTGCTGTAAATGTCCTTTTAATAATTCCCAGGATCTAGTTTGCTTTTAGTACAGCCGATGACACATGTTGATGGAAGTTGAGTTCTTCCTCCATTATCACCCCAATATCCTTCTCCTGTTTTGTCTCTTCCACTTCTGCATCGTCCATGATGTAACTGTATCTCAGGTTGTTTCTCCCGATGTGCAGAACTTCTCATTTCCCAACATTGAATTTCAGTTGCCAAGATTTGGACCATTCCACTGCCTTTTGTAGATCTTCCTGGAGTGACTCTTTTTTAGTAATCGAGCTAACATCACCAAAAAATCTTTGTATCATCAGCAAATATGTAAATGTTATTGAAGATCCGGAGTAACAGGGAGGTCATTAATGTATAGTACGGGTCCCAGAACACTTCCCTGTGGAATCCCGCTTTGAACGCGGCACCTGTCTGAATTTACACCATTTATTGCCACTCTCTGCTCCCTTCCAGTGATGAATGCTTTAACCCACGTATTGAAGGTTCTCTCCTATTTCATACGATGACAGCTTCCTGAGTAATCTCTCATGCGGCACAGAGTCAAACGCTTTACAAAAATCAAGATTTTCAGAGTCAATTATTGATGTGATCTCTTCCAGAGCGCAGAGGAGCTGTGTCATGCAAGATCTATGCAAACCCATGTTGGCAGTCATACATAACTTGCTGATTCTTCATGTGTTGCACCAATTCATCTCGAATCAGGCTTTCCAAAGTCTTCCCAATGACTGACGTAAGACTTATTGGGCGGTACTTTTCTGCTTTCTTCCTTTCTTATGGAGAGGAGTTATGTTACCAATCTTCCAGTCTTGCGGCAATATTCCCTCTTCCATGGATTTTGCAACAATAATTTGCAATATAGTTCTGCTATAGATGAGGCATGCAGCTTCCTTTAACACCCTTGGGTGCATGGCATCGGGATGATTTTCACCCATTTAATTTCCGCAGTTTCTGATCCACTTTATCCACCACGATATCTATATTTGTTAGTGCAGGACCAGCGTGTTGACGAGTTATTTGTTGACATGTGCAAAAAGTGATGAATGGTTGATGCAATGTATATCATTGTTATCTCATATGTCCACAGGGTATTGTGTGAAAATATCAAGTCAAATGGACATTGCATGGCCAAGTAATGAGCGAAAATGCAAAGTGATATTGGGTGATATTCACTGACTCACTGCATTCACTTTGTACAGGGATGAAAAACTCGCCCGGAGTTTTTCATATCTGAATACTTCGATTGTTCATATCTTTGTAACAAAAGGGAAATTTGAAAAACCGAAACCTGTCCCATGATTTTATTGTTAATACGAATACAACAAGGTATGAGGGAACCGCTAGAATGAAAAAATTATTTTGAGGATTTGGACAATGTTACTAAGTCCCTTTAAGTCCTCACTCTTTACACTGGAGAAAAAATTGTTCAGTAGCTCTGCCCCCCCCCCCCCCCCCCCTTTATATGCCCTTTTGGTCGCTTCACTTGGTCATGTCTACGTCTGGTATATCTTGTTCATGTTGTATCATAAATATTGTGCCATTTGGTGCAATGTTTGAACTGCTATGTCACTTTGCAAATATTATTCGTGGGTGCTGTTTTTATAATAATGTTTGGTCATGAAACAAATATCACTCTTTTTGTCAGTCGGTAGAATCATGACACAATAACCTTTATAGTACATGGCATCAATTCCGAATTTCCTTCTTAGGTATGCACTAGATTGCACAGTTTTAAGTCTAAAAATGCAGAAGCTCCCTACTATGGGAGGGGGAACCCCCTCCCACACCCTCCCTCCGCTCTATCGCTTCGCTCCTTCGGGCTTGGTCGCTTCGCTCCCTCACAAAACCCCAAACTAACCGAATGCTCAAAGTTGGCAACCCTTTGGTGATGCAGATTTGTATAGCCCCCCCCCCCCCCCCAAAAAAAAAAAAAAAAAGTTTTTTCTCATTACGCGACTGATATCTGTAATGAGTTTCCATACATATTCCCAATTGTGTTCTATTTGCGTTTGGATATTTAACATAACATTAATCGATCAGCAAAATGAATGGACCATGGCTTTTCTATAGTTGTATTTTTAGAATTTTAATGACAAATCGTTGCAGGAAACATCATATATTTTACATGCACATCAAGTACAAAAATTATGAGTGCATATTTATGGTCTTCGCACTTCAGATTTTGTTTCTCTCCAAGTGAGCACAAAAGTCAAAGAAAAAAAAAAAACGTTTGTTATTCTTTGGAGTTTCCATGGGATATATTATAGTATCGCTTCTTACACTCCATTATGTTGCCTCGAGAGCTTTCTCATTCGATATTTGTTTGTTTGTTTGTTTTTTGTTTTGTTTTTATGACACGAACTTGGCGATGATCAGGCTTGTCCACGCGGGGGGGGGGGGGGGGAGGGGGGGGTGCGTTTTATTTTTGGCGGGGGTGCCGTGCCGCAGTCCGCTCAAAAGCTGGTGGCTTGAGGTTGACTACAAATCGGGTCTTCGGAACGGGTCAGAATTCGTGCAGCGGGTCCATGATTCAACCGCATGTCGAGTCAAATTTCTATGTGGGTATATGCCCCCACTATCATCGGCAACATACACCACGTTATCATAAGCAATCCACCTTTAACCATTTTCTAACATTTAAAGCAAAAAAAACCCATATATTTCAATGTTAAAAGACCATACAGTGTAACATTCGGTTCAGCAGTGAGAAACGTTTTAATTTCCCCTTGTGTTTATATGCACAAATAGAAACAAATCCATGTAGTATACAGATTACAATTGAGGGGGCGCCTGTTGGGTACACCCCATCACTCAATCAGTTCGGCATCGATCATTCATGTTACTTTATAGATTCGCCAAATCAAATGTCTATACTTCGGCAAAATTTTGCCAAAATGGCCCTTTAATTCCACCATATACTATCTTTCAACATTTATTCAGAACACACTGATGTTGACATGACTTTTACAAATAATGGACTCGTAAAAATAGTGAACACAGTTGCAGAGCACACATGTGTCGATAACTGGGACATCCTGAACGCTGATGCAGTATGCAGGGAAGCCGGGTATCCAGGAGCCTACAGCATCACTATTGATGACGCCGATCTGATGGGAAATATCCTGGGGAATGTTACTCATTGTAACAGAAGTAAGATTTCAATCATCATAAATTTGGAATATCGATATAAACCCAAAGAAAAAATTGAAGTTACCATCCTTTAAACATGCACCCCTGTTGATTTGTATTTATAAACAATCAAGAAGTTTGTAAAAAAT
Organism: Echinarachnius parma; assembly: GCA_037951105.1. NCBI lineage: Eukaryota > Metazoa > Echinodermata > Echinoidea > Clypeasteroida > Echinarachniidae > Echinarachnius > Echinarachnius parma. The sequence continues at coordinate 53,690 of JBAMJV010010468.1, read as the reverse complement.
TGCGAAAATAGAGAATATTTGCTATGTTATATTTTTGTATGAATTATGTTTGGAAATTAGAGGTATGGACGGGCCAAACATGACATAATTATGTACAACTATACATCTATACATCCATGGTATAGATGTAAGGTTTTAACCAATCAGGACGCAGGAAACTATACAACTATGCAACTGTGCAACTATGCAACTATACATCTACTCAGACAAATCGAATGGATGTATAGTTTTAACCAATCACAACACAGGAAACTATACAACTATACATATATATTATCATGGTTCAATGAGCATAAATGAAGGACACAAAATACCATGTTTCAAAATGTAAAAAGGTGCATTAATCCACATGAATTGTGTTGTCTTCTGTCAATTAAACTACAACAACAGACTTTACTGTTGTCCCACTATCATGTATATTATGGTATATTTGTGAGTAAGTTTTATGATTGCAAATAGATTATAGTGTACATTACGAACAAACATTACAACAAATTAATAAACTTACAATATAATTGTAATAACCACAGACTGTATACATATACATATACAAATTTTGTTGATAATTAGATATTGATTCTATTTAGTTTGTTCCATCTTCATTTAATAACGATCCAACAAAAGTATACTAGTATACACAAGTAAATTTTGTAGTATTATCACTTTTTTCTCTAGCACATTTTCGCCTTCAAGACTGCCCAGTTAGTCAAAGGAACTGCACAACGTTTCAATGGGCAACGATTTTTTGCAACAGTAAGTACACGAAATAATACATACCATCCCATATCGCAACCAAATGGACAATTAACAGCTGTTGACAGTTGTTGGCGCTACTTGCTCATAAAATATATCGCAGCATCCCCACAGATAGAGGAATACGGTTTGAAATTTAAATACAGCGGATGTTGCTAGCACCAGTCCAAACCATAACCTTCTCATATCCTATGGTGTCCATGTCATAGCTGTAATGTTCTGTATAATTCTTTTTAAAATCGAACCAAATCATTACTATATATAGTTAATTCATAGGAAACTTTACTAACATCCCATTAAAGTACCTACGCGAAGAATATTACAATGTTAGAAATTATTAATAATAAGAGAACTATGGGCTTATATATTATTATTATATAAGTTATAAGTCCCATGTGCTTCAGAGATCAACCTGAACAAGCAGTTAGAAAACCCAACTCAGGATCGATACTAAACGATACTAAATGCTCTTCGGGCCAAAGATACAGGATCGTTCTAGTGACGTAGATGTTAGGTCAGATCAAGTGTTATCAGACGATGTCTTATTGCAAATGTACATGTCGGAAGTGCACTCATTTTGTCCTTTCAATGTTTATCTTTAACATGGGTACACATTTGTTTTATGACATTTTGAAGAAAATGTAACTCCGACCATGAATATATTATTGATTCCCGTAGAAACGGCTATGGCAAGGATACAAAATTAAATGAAACTAGAATTGTAATACTTGTTTAGAACAAGTATAGGTGGGCTGGTCGAAGTAAAATTAAAGACATAATCAAGGGCTCATTTGAGATAGCTTATTGTCTCAGCTACAACATACTCGAAGTTCAGCGTAAACGAAGCTAAAACGAAGAAGATATTGGTCGCGAAAGACGGGAATGTAGAATCCAGTTTTGAAAAAAAGTCATGTCCCATAGAGAATACACGCAAAATGTTAAAAAATGACATGCCTCCTTAAATCGCAAAAATACGCCATGATGCCTTTGTCAAAATGAAAAATCGTGGTTATTACATTTGTAGAAAATTGTCTGAGCTAGAACATATCAAAATTTGGAAGAAAATCGATCAACATTTACAGAGATACAATCAATTTTCCAAAAATATGCTGACGTCATAATATGCTAATTGAAATTTTGAGTTGGAAGGCCGTTATGATGACGCCATGTGTTAATTGAGGGTCAAATGAGACATGAAATCATATCTCCGACTCATAATCTATCCAAATATGAAAAAAAATTGGGAGTTCCCATCCATTCTGAAGAGTTACAATGAATTTTGTATAGGCATGTTTTTGCCCATATATGCTATGTATTACAAGAGCTCGCGCGCACGGACATGTTTCTTGAACGGAAGCTCATTGCGTTTTTACTAGTCAGAAAAAGGTGAACAAGGTATCAAAATGCTTGGAAAGATGGGCTAAATATGATAACAGAGAAAATTCGGCGATTCTATGTTGCAAAATGCCAGTACGCGCGAAAACGCGCGCGCATGCGCGTGTGCGCGTTTTTTCGTAAAATGCTTAAAATGGCCTAAAACGTATCCAAAATGAATTTGCGACGATTTTGAACATTTTAAAATTTTGCGCGCGCGCTGACGCGCGCACGTACGCATGCGCGCGCGTTTTTTGACCTGAAATTGACCGGACGGATATTGACCTTGATCATGATAAATATGAATGAGAAACAACTTTTCGTTATGAAGATATGATCATGAGAAGATATTCAGAAAATTTTACAAAATGGCGCCTAGATGACGTCATCAGTCAAGGTCAGGGTTCAAAACCTTATTTTGCTTTGTCCATATGCCTATATATATGTGTGCCAAATTTCAAGGCACTTGATTGAGCCATTTTCAAGTTATCTTGCTAACAAAAAAGTGATTGGAAATAAGAAAAATAAAGAATAATAATAATAATAACTAGAATTGTAATACTTGTTTAGAACAAGTATAGGTGGGCTGGTCGAACTAAAATTAAAGACATAATCAAGGGCTCATTTGAGATAGCTTATTGTCTCAGCTACAACATACTCGAAGTTCAGCGTAAACGAAGCTAAAACGAAGAAGATATTGGTCGCGAAAGACGGGAATGTAGAATCCAGTTTTGAAAAAAAGTCATGTCCCATAGAGAATACACGCAAAATGTGAAAAAATGACATACCTCCTTAAATCGCAAAAATACGCCATGATGCCTTTGTCAAAATGAAAAATCGTGATCATCACATTTGTAGAGAATTGTCTCAGATAGAACATATCAAAATTTGGAAGAAAATCGATCAACATTTACAGAGATACAATCAATTTTCCAAAAATATGCTGACGTCATAATATGCTAATTGAAATTTTGAGTTGGAAGGCCGTTATGATGACGCCATGAGTTAATTGAGGGTCAAATGAGACATGAAATCATATCTCCGACTCATAATCTATCCAAATATGAAAAAAAACTTGGGAGTTCCCATCCATTCTGAAGAGTTACAATGAATTTTGTATAGGCATGTTTTTGCCCATATATGCTATGTATTACAAGAGCTCGCGCGCACGGACATGTTTCTTGAACGGAAGCTCATTGCGTTTTTACTAGTCAGAAAAAGGTGAACAAGGTATCAAAATGCTTGGAAAGATGGGCTAAATATGATAACAGAGAAAATTCGGCGATTCTATGTTGCAAAATGCCAGTACGCGCGAAAACGCGCGCGCATGCGCGTGTGCGCGTTTTTTCGTAAAATGCTTAAAATGGCCTAAAACGTATCCAAAATGAATTTGCGACGATTTTGAACATTTTAAAATTTTGCGCGCGCGCTGACGCGCGCACGTACGCATGCGCGCGCGTTTTTTGACCTGAAATTGACCGGACGGATATTGACCTTGATCATGATAAATATGAATGAGAAACAACTTTTCGTTATGAAGATATGATCATGAGAAGATATTCAGAAAATTTTACAAAATGGCGCCTAGATGACGTCATCAGTCAAGGTCAGGGTTCAAAACCTTATTTTGCTTTGTCCATATGCCTATATATATGTGTGCCAAATTTCAAGGCACTTGATTGAGCCATTTTCAAGTAATCTTGCTAACAAAAAAGTGATTGGAAATAAGAAAAATAAATAATAATAATAATAAAGAAAGGCAATTCTAACGAAATTATGAGGTGGTCTGTATGATGTACAGCCCACCTAATAAGTTACACACTTGACGCCCATGTCGAACTTTAGAATGAAAAGCTGTATAAATTGCACACAATACAGCGACCTAGCAGCACAATACACTGTTTCAATGAAAATTCAACATTAGCTACGATTGCTCAGAGGGATCCCTGTGTACAGTAATAAGTTACTGAATGGGGACCGTCCCATTGTATTTACTTTACAGGCATGCCGAACTCTAAACAGTCTTTTGTTGACTGTTTATTGAAATAGCTTCTATTATGTTGCTACGTCGGTGTTTTGTATGCAATTCTTGTAGGCTGCACGCTCAAATTTGACATCTATGAACGTCAAATGGGACAGTTTTTCATTAAATTTGTAACCTTTCCAAAGCTGTTTTGGCGGGAATCAATAATATATCCACGGTCTGCGTATACATTTTCTTCACAATGTCATAAAACAAATGTGTACTCATGGTAACGATAAACATTGAAAGGACAAAATGAGTGCACTTCTGACATGTACATTTGCAATGAGACATCGTCTGCTAACACTTGATCTGACCTAACATCTACGTCACTAGAACGATCCTGTATTTTTGGCCCGAAGAGCATTTAGTATCGTTTAGTATCGCTCCTGAGTTGGGTTTTCTAATTGCTTGTTCAGGTTGATCTCTGAAGCACATGGGACTTAACATCTACGTCACTAGAACAATCCTGTATTTCATTAAATTTGTAACCTTTCCAAAGCTCTTTTGGCGGAAATCAATAATATATCCACGGTCTGCGTAACATTTTCTTCAAAATGTCATAAAACAAATGTGTATTCATGGTAACGATAAACATTGAAAGGACAAAATGAGTGCACTTCTGACATGTACATTTGCAATGAGACATCGTCTGCTAACACTTGATCTGACCTAACATCTACGTCACTAGAACGATCCTGTATTTTTGGCCCGAAGAGCATTTAGTATCGTTTAGCATCGATCTTGAGTTGGGTTTTCTAATTGCTTGTTCAGGTTGATCTCTGAAGCACATGGGACTTATAAGTGATACAGGGTGGCCCAGAAAGAATGCAACACCTACGATCGTTAATTTCATCAACATCATCGACCAGATGTCATTGTTTTATTGGGTAGAACATTCTTTTTCCAACAAAATGATACCATAAGCATTGATTTTGGGTAAGGCGTTTGGATCCTAGGGCCATTTTTCTGAGGCAATGTCGTTTCCTAAATTTGCTACTTTTTCGTCTCCAGCGATCCTCTGAACACTGAGACATTCTCGCCCAACGGCCTCCCATAGACAGAATAACAGCATGATTGCTCTCTCTTTGATAAGGAAGACAATGTTGCGTAATCGAGTATCCCGTACGGTATGGCTCACATTGTCTTCGTTATCAAAAGGAGAGCAGTCATGCGGTTCTTCTGTATATGGGAGGCCGTGGAGCGAGAATGCCTCCGTGTTCCGAGGATCGCTGGAGACGAAAAAGTAGCAAATTTAGGAAACGACATTGCCTCAGAAAAATGGCCCTAGGATACAAACGCCTTACCCAAAATCAATGCTCATGGTATCATTTTGTTGGAAAAAGAATGTTCTACCCAATAAAAAAACAATGACATTTGGTCGATGATGTTGATGAAATTAACGATCGTAGGTGTTGCATTCTTTCTGGGCCACCCTGTATAATGATAATATTTAAGCCCATAGTTCCAACATTGTAATATTCTTTGCGTATGTACTTTAATTATTGTATGGTCGCACAGCTTGGAAACAAATTTGCAGCTCGGGGCAAACTGGCACCAGACTCACCATGAAGTGTACAACGTGTGAGAGTGGGCGAAATTCACAAGGATGTTTAAATAATTATATTCCCTACTCTGTTGTTGTTCGTTCATTTAGTAATTTGCTTAATTTTACATATTTTTGTTTTCCACCATGAATGTTCTTCGCCAACATAATCATAGTATATTTATGATTTTCTTTTCCTAAGTTATATAGCTGTACCTTTTGAAAATGTTGAAGGCTTTGATAAACATATTTATTTACATGAAATTTCGTCCTTTTAAGAACGTTTCCTACAATCATTGTTAAGTATGTTTTGAGAAGATTTGTTTCGACTTCTTGTTCACATGCAGCTTTAGCATTCCGGGGATGTTACAATTTTCGTCAACAAAGATCAACCTTTTTAGAAAGTCTAAAGAACTACACGAGACAACAGTGCTTGAAATATTGCTATGCCACGTACACGAGTCCTCAGTTTGCCATACTTCATCAAGAGAACTCATGTGCCTGCTTCAACAAAACCGAGGTGGATCTAGCTAAACTAAGACAAGACAGTAACGAATGCCGTCGAGTTGTCAGACGAAGGAGAAGGAGAAATACTCGGCAGGACTTTTGGGTTTCTGTCTATGATAGTAAGTATGAATAGTTTTAATTATGATAATTCGCTGGTCCCCTCCAGACCTGTTACTGAATTGAACTTAATCGATTCCAAGAGAAAATATGTTTTCATACTGATTCTTTCCGTAAAATATCGGAAATATACTTATTATTTTGTATGTTTAATCATAATTGTTTCAAATAACTTTATGATTGGGCAACTTTTATCGAATATTGGTTTACATTGAATTATTTGTGTTTGTCTATTTTCTATGACATTCTAGCTTCTATCGGATTTTGTGGGAGTTACCCGACACTTGAGAACGGAACATGGTTCCCGGATGATAGTGATTCTCGTGTGGGATCTACGATACATGCAACCTGTGATAAAGGCTACACCCTTCATTCAACAAGCAACTTACTCACCTGTCAGATCGAAACCTCAACATCAACGCTTCGAGCGGAATGGCAAGAGGATGGAGAATTCCTTTCTTGTGTTCCTCAAGAGAATCAAATTACAAGTTCGTATATTCTTCTTTTAATATTTGTTATGGGAGCAAAATCCTTGCTTTTGTTAATAAAATATAGTGGCGTATTAAAGGGAAGGACTTCGAACCCTAAAATTCTGACGCCCTTCTAACAGTCTCACCCATAGAGAAAACGAAAAATACATATTACATTTTTAACCGTTTAGTCCACCAGCCCAGCTAGCCACCTGACGTCGGGCCTATGTCGAAAGTTGTTGGCCGGATGTCGGCATATCGCGGTTGGCTCGAAGTTAAAATGTCTACCAGCCCAACATCGTCACCACGTCATTTTGTGATACGTCAATTTCTGACAATGGCCCAACATCAACTCATGACATTGGACCAACATAACATTATGATGTGGGCGCGAGGTTAAAATGTCCGCTAGCCCAACATTGTCCCAACATCATTTTGTGATGTCGGGCAAATGTCAATTTCCGACAATGGCCCAACACCAAATCCTGACATAGGACAGATATCAAATTCTGATGTGGGCTCGACGTTAAAATGTCCGCCAGCCCAGCATCGTCACCACGTCATTTTGTGATACGTCAATTTCTGACAATGGCCCAACATCAACTCATGACATTGGACCAACATAACATTATGATGTGGGCGCGAGGTTAAAATGTCCGCTAGCCCAACATTGTCCCAACATCATTTTGTGATGTCGGGCAAATGTCAATTTCCGACAATGGCCCAACACCAAATCCTGACATAGGACAGATATCAAATTCTGATGTGGGCTCGACGTTAAAATGTCCGCCAGCCCAACATTGTCACCACGTCATTTTGTGATATTGGCATAACGTCAATTTCCGACAATGGCCCAACATCAACTCATGACATTGGACCGACATAACATTATGATATGGGCGCGAGGTTAAAATGTCCACTAGCCCAACATTGTCACAACATCATTCTGTGATGTTGGCCCAACGTCAATTTCCGTCAATGGCCCAACATCAAATCCTGACGTTGGGCCAACATCAAATCTTGACGTTCGCCCGACGTTTGAATGTCCGCTAACCCAACATTGATGTTGGTCCAGCATCAGAAAATGACGTTGGGCCAATGTTGGGTTAGCGGACATTCAAACGTCGGGCGAACGTCAAGATATGATGTTGGGCCAACGTCAAGATTTGATGTTGGGCCAACAATACAAAATAACGTTGGACTAATGTCAGGCTGGCGGACATTCTAATGTCGGGCCAACGTCAGAATTTGATGTTGGCCCAACGTCAGGATTTGATATTGGGCCATTGGCGGAAATTGACGTTGGGCCAACATCACAGAATGATGTCGTGACAACGTTGGGCTAGCGGACTTTTTAACCTCGAGCCGACATCATAATGTTATGTTGGTCCAATGTCATGAGTTGATGTTGGGCCATTGTCGGAAATTGACGTCATGCCAATATCACAAAATGACGTAGTGATGATGTTGGGCTGGCGGACATTTTAACGTCGAGCCCACATCAGAATTTGATATCTGTCCTATGTCAGGATTCGGTGTTGGGCCATTGTCAGAAATTGACATTTGCCCCACATCACAAAATGATGTTGGGACAATGTTGGGCTGGTGGACATTTTAACGTCGGGCCAACGTCAGAACTTGATGTTCTCTCAACGTCAGGAATCGATGTTGGGCCTACGTTAGAACTGACATTGGGCCATTGTCAATAATTGATGTTGGGCCGAAATCGCAAAATGACGTTGGGCCAGCATTAAAAAAAGACGCCGAGCTGATGTTGGGCTGGCGGACATTTTCACGTCGCGGGGACGTCGCATGTCGCATGTCGGCCCAACGTCCTCTTAAAACGAATTTTACATCGGCCCAACGTTGGCACGACGTCAGGTGGCTAGCTGGGAGGCTATCCCGTTTACCGATAATTCTCACTGATGTTTATGATAAATTTAGTATAAAGTTAAATAATACCAGTAATTATGATGATGATGATGATGATGATGATGATGATGATGATGATGAAGATGATGATGATGATGATGATGATGATGATGATGATGATGATGATGACGATGATGATGATACAAATCATTATGCTAATGATTGCATATCATACAAACGTACATCAATAGATATTTACTGTTGAAAGTATAATTTGTTATTTCCATTTTCTTTTCGATATTTGGTCCAGGTGTTCGCCCCGGGTCAGAAACAATTGTTAAAGGTAAATCAAATTTCGTATTTAAGTTGTACTGAATATATCACGAGCGTTAAGTTACTGCCCATCTAGCATGCTTATAGAAAAGGGACAATTTTAGATGCACGGTGAAGGACATGGCGAAGGACATTCTCCATGAAAAGTAAACGTTATTTTGTGAGCCAATCTTTACAGTAATTACTTCATAGATAGATTACAATATAGAACTATAATAGTGGAATAAATATTAGATATATCATTTTATAATGTAGTGATGGAACCAGTGACACCACTATCATTTATAACAAGCTACGACACATTACGATAGACCTGCGATAAAACAACAGCACTCTCATGCCGGACCAGTGTTTATAAAGACCCAATAATCTATTTACAGTACATCTATATAAATTATATATTTGATTTGAACAGGAACATCATCCTTAAAGCCAAATGAGATACAATTGCAAGGTAAATTATACAACATATTCTTATAATCATGACCCTTATAAGACGTTGTTCAAAATAGCCTATTCGAAAAGTCACGAATGCATAAAATAGCTGTCTTTCTCGTAACGGATAGTGTGAATGATATATCACTTAATATGATTCAACGAAATTGTTGATATTATTTGAGCATACAAAGTTATTATTGAATAGTAATCTATTTCTGTATTCAGGGCCTGTCGTGGCGTTGTCCTAATGACCATTTCACTTCAACCATGTTATTTCAGGCTCAGGAAGAGGGATGACGGGAATACCAATCGTAAAATCTATCTGTGTGATCTGTATTATTATCATCTCTGCATCCTCTGTTCTGCGACTAAAACGGTAAATTTAATTATGTTTTATTTGACAAATCAAATCGTATTATTATGCGACGATGTTATGACCTTATACTAGTGTTCCACTTACTGTATCAACTTTTAAAAGCTAAATGACAGAAATTACGTAACCAATTGAATTGTTTCACACTAACTACTCATGCTTGATGGTTAGCCACTTTTATTAGCAATTACATTTTATTTGTTGACCGTAGAAAAATATATCAGCATGCAGTCTTATTTGTCGTAGAAATTGATTGAAAAATATTCTTACTGTTTAACAGGCTTAAGAGGGAAGGAAGAAAGACCCAGTCAAGTAGACAAGGAACAACAGGAACAAGGTTTAACCATGTCCATGACCACCATAACTACATTTTATCGGGACGAAAAATGCCACTTAGAGTTATTACCAACATGAGTCCTAGTCTCATAACAGGTACTACTGACCCAACGTCTAATTCCGATGAAGAGAGTTACCCCCGCCAGACATCCGGCAATCCGAGTTCATCTGCTGAGTGTCATATCTACCAGGATCTGGACGCGTCTTCATTCCATCTGGTTGAAGCAACGAAGCGGTAAAACGGAGAGAGGAGTCCTCAAACCTGACGAGGGAGACGCCGTTTCAACAACTCGATTCCCCCTATTTCCCTTCCACTATTTTTGGAGCTGGCACGACTACATGAGCTCGCTTCCGACCAGTCGAAGTGTTCAATCCACCTGGTCTCTCCTACCAAGACCAGCAAATACCCCCAAGACCCACAGGACAGTATTTGAATTGGGCTGTCCAAACTGAATCTAGTGGCCGACATCTCTAAGGCATATATCACATGAATCTGCATACTGAACTAGACTTTAGTCAAGGCTCTATACCATGTAGCTGGGCATACTACGGTAGCTGCGCTTATACCAGTTTGACTGCTGTCATGCTGTACGACCGTATAAACACAATGAGATCCACTGGCTGATGTACCCCTTCAACCGATTATTAAGGAATTCATCTTTATCTGAAAGCAACTTGATGATATATTCCATGTTTACCATGGCAGCATTAATTTTGTATCTATATTTATATAATAAAGGTTCTCAACGGGAGTAGATATGACATTATACCTTGCCTGATAGTCTGTCAGTATGAAATACATTATAGTTTGCCGATGCTTGCAAAAGGGATACTCTACCATTTAGGGTAACTATTAAATGTTAATGTGTGCACAGCGGCCTAAATTTCCCCTTTTCTAACGCGATATCCAACGAGAGGCTCATGGGCAATTCCACGCCAAAGTGGACATGAAGTGGAAACATAAATGAGGATTATTCTGATCTTGTTTATTTTTTCTTGATTGTTTGTTCATAAATCATGATCACATAAATAATATCTTTCAGTTTACATGAGTTAAACAAATATTAGGCGTCTCCTGATAGGAGAAACAGACACCATACATGAAACTACACGCATGGGACTACACAGTGCTATTTCTAGATTTTCTTCATTTTTTGCAATCCTTTCTAGTATTTTTCTGTTTTAAGGTACCAAATTGGATGATTGAATATCACAATATGTGTTCAGATGAAAATTTCAGTCTTTGAGCGACCTAAAGTATATTTTTAATGAATCAAAAACTCTGTCCTTCCGTTACTGTCCTTCCGTTACCGAACAGTGAAGCAATTAACTTCTTGTAATACACATATTTTTTTCAATTAAGTGTTGTAATACTCTTAGAACATTAGGGAATGGACTATGAGCCAATATAACATGATAGTCCTCTTAACTTCACAGAGATTGGTATCATAACTAAACAACTTGAAAATCCATGTCCATTTTGGCGTCCTTCCGTTACCGGCCTCATTAGTGTCCATATCTAACTCACGTAATGTAAAAAAAATAATTAAAAAATGGAAAATCAAAGATGTCCCACCAAGAGTCTCAAAAATGTAATTTACAATGATGGATCTTAAGCAGGATCCTGGAATTATTTGATTCAATTTGGAAAATTGCGTCTGAATGTCCCTTCCGTTACCGTGGAATTGCCCTCATGTCAAATAAAATATATAAACATTGTTAAATTTCATTTTTTTAAAGAAAATCTTGCCTTTTGATGTCAAAATCTAAAGAAAAAAATTCGTCACTAAAATTGATGAAAATTTGAGAGGATTTCATAGTGTCTGCACATGAAATGTTGTATATGACAATTTAATAGTACTATTATTTAAGGTTTACATCATGTTGAATGTGACGCGAGCACTTTGAACTATATATTTTCACATATTTGTATAATCACACGTATTTACAATTTAACCACCGTTTATAGCGCTTCATTTTTTTTCGGGCGTGGGGGGGGGGGGGGGGGGGAGGGGGGGCTGATGTCCGTTACCTGCCCAAATACATTATCATACCAATATCATAGCTGCCCGAAATATGATATATTTTGTATTACACCATTAAACCAAATATTACATGTTTTTGGCCCGGGCATGCCGGGTATGACATGTTTTGCCCGAATATCGCCGTTAACAAATTTCTCGGGGGGGGGGGGGGGGGGGTGGGGTTGCAGGCCATTTGTCCCTCTTATACGCCTATGCTGCTTAAGATTATTTTAAACATGTACTAGTCTTAATTTAATGTGCAATAAGTTGGTTGTGCATAAATCATGAGTTATCTGGATGTCGCATTTGATAGATTGAAGTAAGATATGTAAATACATTGTACATTAATTCGTAATTTATCAAATGATGTAAAGTAGATTTGAATATTGCTGAGATATTATTCATGTATCAATGTATGTATGCGCGCATTATAGTGGGCACATTTCCTGTATTTCATTAATTTTTGAAGGATTTCTCCTTGATGGTGTATTGCTTATGTCAAATTGTCCCCTGTGCTAACCCCCCCCCCCCCCCCCCCCCCCCCCATATCCTTAGCTACACACTTGAGTAAAACTGTATAATACAAAAATAAAAAGTTATGTACAAAATTGCACACTTCATGTTAACATGACATGATATCATTACAATCAAATAGCACTCTAGTACTTACCTCTATCGATATGTGTTAATATCTTAGAGGGTTCAATTAATCATGTATACATCAGGTGTATCTTTTTAAATGTGTAAAATGTAAGAACATTTTGAGACTGATAAGATTATTAATTTTGCTGAAAAGTTATGATTAAAAGATTTCATGAGAAGAATTCACCTTTAGCAGTTTAGTATGGAATATTCGTATGCATATTGATTTTCATAGAAATAAGAACGATAACGTTTTGGATATGACGCTAGAACTTTGAACTTTTCAGAAGTTGTTAATTAGACGTATTCATGTTTTGTGTGCGCCATGGGCGTCGATCCGTAATTGATACCCATTCATCAGGGGGGGTGATCTATTCATTCATCCCCCCCTGATGAATAGGTATTACGTAAGTATCGACGCCCATGGTGTGCGCTTTATAAAATCATGCGAAATTAAATTTAAAAAACTAAAACAAATATCACTTGAACTGTTGCTGTACTTATAAGGGTTTGCATCCTATACCACAACTGCCACCTTAAGCCCTTGTCACATATTACCAGATATCGTTAACGGACGCCCGATGGAGAGCCAGATTTTCAATCCGTTCTTCTCCGTTTCTTGTCTGCTTCTTGTTCGGCGAATGCGTAATTTGTCAGGCGATGTACATTGTTCTATATACGGGTGAATGTTGTATGCATGAAACAATGGAGATGAATTTCACCATTTGATTTCGCAAACTTTCTTTTCGTTTACGATATATGGTGATATGTGACAACACAAGTCTACCAAGAATCATTTTTTCAAGAAATGAATGAACACAAATAGATGTTAACTCAAAAACAGCAAAGCTGCATGTTTGTTTTATTTCATTTGGACATTGGCAAGCACGTGACCTTGCATAGAAAAGTGATTAGATAAACATGACAAAGGAACATGGATAACATCAGTAAAACAACTTGCAAAATTGATAATAAGTTGTGTTTTTTACAAGCCTTCTTTCAGAGCAAAATTGAAAACCAGATAATTGCAGCCGCTTTTTATATATTTCAATAAGTACTTTTCTTCACGTCAAATAAAACAATTTTAAACAATACATATATGAAATTCCTTTGAGTTATATTGTAAACTGTATATAAACATTAACATCAAAACAAGTAAACTAACGTATACCTTGAACATACCTTGAACATTTCATATTTTAAGAATAAAAGTCGTAAGTAATTATTGATTTTATGATCATGTACACTCTAAATTACAGGGATTTAAAATCTAAATCGTAGCTTGGATTAAAACAAATATAAATACACTTAGATTATTTGTAAATCTATGAAGACTTAAAAAGTCGCGCGAAAGCAATTGTTAATCGAGGGCCACGGTGTGATTTTCAATCCATCAAAGGATTGGAAAATAACGCCGGGTTATCGGAGAGTTGACGAATGAGAACAGTGATATTTCACACGTGACCTACTGCGGTATTCTGAAGCTAAGTTTTCTTAGTTTTATACTCATGAATATTCATAACTAGGATTACGGTTTTGGTTAGAGTTAAGGATATGATTACAATGAGACCACTCTTACCATCATCGATTTACGTAGCGTAGTGGTCACGCTGTGGACCTCCACGCTCGGTGTCACGGGTTCGAATCCTCTCTTAGTCTTCTATTTTTTCTTTTGCCATGATAAATTGGTGAGTAGCGCTTTATTTAGTAAATGTATAATGCACAGTAAACTAAAAACTTAAATTGGTGGCCTGCATCACTGATTATGAATAATTCATTAGGATGCCATGAACTCGCCTGGGGCCTAATAAGATTAACATAAAACAAAAGGGCTTCATTTTTAATCTATCTGGATTTATATTTTTTAAATCCAACAAAAGATTTATTTTAAATCATGATCGGCTGGTCCCTAACCACAGCCGAAGAAAGATTTAAAAGTAAATCTAATAGATTTAATTTTAAATCCTTGTAATTTAGAGTGTACGTGCCATAATTTCACGCATTACTACAAATATAGACACAGATTCATATTAAATTGAGAAATGTAAGAATGACTACGCTTACGGGTACCCACAAATATAACATACTTGAAAACACAATATTTTGCTTTACAAAAGATAATGATAATTCTATCAAGGTCAAAATTGATAATAAGTTGTGTTTTTTACAAGCCTTCTTTCAGAGCAAAATTGAAAACCAGATAATTGCAGCCGCTTTTTATATATTTCAATAAGTACTTTTCTTCACGTCAAATAAAACAATTTTAAACAATACATATATGAAATTCCTTTGAGTTATATTGTAAACTGTATATAAACATTAACATCAAAACAAGTAAACTAACGTATACCTTAAACATACCTTGAACATTTCATATTTTAAGAATAAAAGTCGTAAGTAATTATTGATTTTATGATCATGTACGTGCCATAATTTCACGCATTACTACAAATATAGACACAGATTCATATTAAATTGAGAAATGTAAGAATGACTACGCTTACGGGTACCCACAAATATAACATACTTGAAAACACAATATTTTGCTTTACAAAAGATAATGACAATTCTATCAAGGTCAAAGTTATTAACATTATAGACCGCATTGTTGCACTCTACCTAAAGCTGCATCTTATGCCACAATTTATGTTTGGAAACATTAATTATTCGCATTAACATATTACTCAGTTTTAGCATTTTACTCAAGTGCTTTAAAAGGTATTCTTAAGCTTTGTTGTATATAAGAAACAAACAAGGCGTTAACATTTGTATTACTAACTAAATCTAATTAACCACTTTATCATATTAAAGGTTACTACTTTAGTTAGTCGTTGCATCTTTATAGATGATAAATATCCGTACGAAATATTTTGGCATAAGACTAAATTATTGTCAAGCAAAATATACAAAATACAATGTAAATGTAATTACACATTGACATCATTAAAGGACAATGAAACCCATGCAAACTGTTGCTTTTACAAACTTGAATAGAATAGGAGGAATACTCTCTGAATGTTAGAGCATAATCGGGCCAGAAACAAGAAAACTATGGCCCTTTAAAGATGTTCAGTTATTTATATGGGAACTGAAATTGGTAACACACCCTGATACGTTTGTGGACTACTCCCCACATTTTCTGTACACAATAATATTAATGTTCCCATTTTTTTTCTTTTTCTTCATATAGTCACATTTTCCGTTCACCCAAACTGATATGTTGTGTATAAATGTTTTATACAAAACATATGTTGAACTCAAACGAAAGGTAAACATATTTTGAGAAAACGAAACAAATTATACATTTTGTTTACAAAGCTTATGGGGAGTTGTAGTCCACATCTTTGCCAGATGGTGTTGCCAATTTAGTCACTTGTAGAAATAAATAGATATTTCCATAGCTTCCTTATTTCTTGAACAATTGTGCTCAAACTTTTTGAGACTATAGTAACCATATGTAGTGTGTTATACCATAGACCTACGGTTATACTGCATACAATGATTGATCTAGGTTTCATAATGTGTGTGTCATTTAATTTACCACTGTTATTTGACTTCCACTGGTCACAAAGTGCATCCGTTTAACAATATTTTTCAGATCAAATATATATCTCATATAAACAATTAATTAAACATTTAACAAATAATCTATACATTTCTACATTACTTTTTTACTTGTTCACAAATGTAACAGCTACACAATTTCAAATTGTCATTAATTTAACAATTTTATATTTATATGTATTTCCCCTTTAAATGTATAGTGGTTTTGGCTCAGATGGCTGTTTAACACATAATTTATTTGCGAGGTAGTGAACAACAACTAGGTGTAACATAATTTGAATAATAACAAATTGTGATTGCAAAGACAATATAAGCTTGTTTGAGTAAATTGGTTCAGAAACACTTGAAATATCCCGAAATATATCCGATTGTAATAAATATCTCTCTATTGAATCATTATTTTTAACAGAAAGCACTTTCACAATAGTTGACCTCGCAACAAATAAATAGTTAAGTTGAAAGGTTGTTTTTATTTAAAAAGCAGCCGTTAACACAAGAGGGCGCTCTCTATCCACCTTAACGTTTCAAGTATTACGAAATTACCCTGCTAAGATAAATCATGAATATATAATTAAATCAATAAATCAACAGAGAGTAGAAATAAATGTATATACATGTACATAAAAAAGCATAGTAAAACACTGTACAGTTAAAAAGTTCACAGAGTCTGGAAACAGGACTTCCCTCAGACCCTGCTAGGATACACCTTGAGTATATAAATAAATAAATAGAGAGTTGAAAATATATAGATGTACATACAAAGCATATTAAACCATGTGTACAGTAAGAAACGTAGCCAGACATGAAAACCATTTGCGATATAGGAATAAGGTAAGTATATCAATAACCAAAAAAACCGAAATAGTCTGGTCGATGATATTAAGTCCGAGTGAGTGATGTAATTGTAATGTTGTCTGTCCATTAGATGGTTGCATGCTCAAATAGATGCTACAAGTATTGCGAGTGCACATTGTTGAACCGTATGTGCTGAGTGACGGAATCAATGTACATGCACATCAAATTTAAAAGAAATAATATGAATGCAACATGTTAAAGTAAAAAGAACTGTTTTGGTCGAAATATATTTAAAGTCAAAACGTGTATATTATTATTTTTAAAAAACAACTAACAATGTAAGCTACGGTGCAGTATTCTTTCAAATAACAGCCATTCAGCACAATTTACATATCTTAATTAACCAAAAAAGATTCGTTTTTAATGTGAATTTAATTGTGTTTTTAAAGACACATTCAATAGAAAGATTATAGTTATACATTTAGAATATAAAATATAAAATTATTAGTATATATTAATTACAAAAACTTATCAGCTGCATAACAAAATTTGGCACTAACTTTATTGCATTTTGTGAATACATTTTTTAAGGCCGCGTCTTATACTCAAATTGCATTATTTGTGGATAGTCTAGCTGTTCTAGGCCCCGTTGCCATTGTTGTAGAAAAGAGTTGCAATTGGTTGTAAAGTTGAAAATCATTATGAAACACGCCCATGGACGTTTTTCTATCAAACTAAATGTTGTGTTTTTAAAGTGATGTTGCATATTCTTATTCTTACATCTAGATTTTGCTCGCAAACATATTTCCTGAGCGCAATCTCGAACAAATAAATACTTATATATATATATATATCTGCATACCATATACATGTACGTGCGAATATTCTGTTGTTTTATATTCTCATCATTTAGCCACGATCGGCAGTCACTGCGTACTCTGCTCCAGCGTGTAGTAAAATGGATGAAGATCTATTTCCTCCAACGGTCTACTCACTCTCCCCGTAACAACCCCTAACATATCAACTGACTCTGTGCCCATCGTAATGTCTTTGCTATTAAGATGGTTAATATGACTTTGTGAGTGATATGGGACGTATAGGATGTTGGTAACCATGCCGTTGTCATTTTCGTCGGTTTCCATGGAAACGGGCTCATTTGTCTGATCAGGATGAGATTGATTTACTGCCAGAGCAGAGAAGGAATTCAAACTGTCCAGAAAGGTTATTGACGAAGATTTGGGAATTATTTCTTCAAAGGGAAGGACCGCGTAATCATGAGACCTCGATCCAGAGGCCGTCTCTGGACGTTGTTCTGTGGGGTAGTCGTTCGGATTCCGACCATCGTTTCCCTCTTTCATGCTTCCAGAAGATTGTGTCGGTGTATTATTATTGAAGTCGGAGATGGAGTAATATTTGACTTCGGAATTTCTGCACCCTGGTTGATTGTTTCTACTGGTGGTCTGAGGATTCATTTCTGATTTTGACCAGAGGTCTGCCCTCGCCTGGCAACCCTGGGATGGCATGGGACACTCACTCTCTTGATCATGCGGAGAATCCCCAGGAACATTACCGTTACCTTTTCGGGGTTTTGGAAGGGTAGGAGGGTACTCTTTGGAAATCGAAAGAGGTGCAGCGGGGTACCCATTTGGAAATGGAGGGTGTCGAGGAGGGTACTTGTTTGGGAGCGAAGGGGGTACACTGGGGCACTCCTTGGAGAGAAAAGAGGGTACAGTTTCATAGCCCGTCGTGGAAACGGTGGTGGACTTTCTGTCAGCACTTGATATACCTGTGTCACCTATGGAATAATAAGCAACTTCGGAGTGTCGTTGACTGACAGACCTGTCTGCGAATATCTCAAAAGACTTATCAACATCGAATTTTAATTCACTATATGCAGATTCGTCTGATGTATTTGATGCTGTGGAGTCGGCCACTGGATTCTGATGTATAAGTTCCATTCTGTGTAAGGACATATCATCATTTTGAACACCGTCTTCTTGGTCTCGGAGCACTCTTCGATCTCGGTTAGGGGTTGACGAGGCTTGGTCCATGGTCGGGTCTTGATCAGTGCGAGCTCCTGTAGGTGCGTGGACTCCATGAGTATTGGGATCTGAGGTTGACGGATGAGTAGTAGTTGGATTCTCGTTTCTGTCGTCACGTTTGTAGGCGCCATCTCGATGTCTTATATTCATCGCTTCGCCAAGCTGTAGTGAAGCGAGAGCTACTACTTCCGGATCCTGGTAGATATTACATTCAGCAGTAGAACTCGGATTTGAGGATGTCAGGCGGGGGGAACTATCCTCATCCGAACTATGAATTGAGTCACTAGTATTTGTTACGAGACTAGAAAATGAAAGGGAGGTCGGAAAATGGTTTTGAAATGTAGCTTCTGGCTGGACATGATTATCATGAGAACCTTCATCGGGATCGTTAATATTATTATTTTCGGACATGTTATGTGAAACTAATCTCCGAACTGACAACGGTGTTATAACACTACTCACGCCGCTTTCATCAGATAACTCGTAGTGGTTTTCAACCGCGAGTGTATCAAGCGTTGCCAAGTTAGAGATGTCGCTTTCGTTAGGTTGTTGATTTCTGGTCGACAAGTTGGTCATGCGCCTAAGCATCAATTCTCGCCCTGTTGTATGTGGTCTTGAGTGGTCATGGTTACCGTGAATTGTTCTTGCTGTTCCGTCTCTAGTTGAGTTTCCTTTCCACATATGTCTGTCAAAACGGAAATATGTTAAAGTCAATTTACAAACTAAAAGCGATACAAAAAAAGAATGTGCTGACACAACACTCATGAATATAATAAACTTGTGTATGCGTGTTGCGATATTGTTAACCAATCATTTAAACGGGACACTACTTATTACGTTAATTGACGCGAATAACGAAAATAAAAACATGTGATTTTACAGTTTCCAAAGATAAAAGGATCGATACCCTTAATTATTCATATAGTATACTGTAAATACTTTTTCCTGTTGAGATATATATTGCATCATGCTTTGAGTGTATTTCCTATTTGATTTGTTGTTTTGTTTTGAAATTAAATTGAGACTATGAATCTACAAGATAATTAATTGTCAATATTTTATGAGAAATATGAGAAATAAAATATAGAAATACAAGTCAATGTTCATGCCCGTAATAACATGGAATTCCTTGCCCCCCCCCCCCCCCTTCCGTCTAAGGGGACGCTGATTATGCAACGGTCAAACATGTGTATTCCTTGGTAATTCGTTCCAGAACTACAGTATATTGGCTTTTTCTTCAGAATTTAAAAATACTTACCTTCGTGTAAAGAACAGGGATGCTGCTGTGCTTGCTTTTGTTTGTGCTGGTAATAACATGTGTCACGCAAGATCCTGACAAGGAGAAAGTTTGTGGGTTGTGATAGCCTGTAAAATGTGTTAGTTGAACACACACACACAACAAAAAAAACAATTAGCTTGCAGCTTTTGTGATGCTGTGCGTTTTGCAAGGTGCATAATTGCATCATTGACAAGTAAAGATAGTGTCGTTCTTAGGCATCTTCAAGTTCAGCAAAAACATTACATAGGACACAAGTAAATACGTTGGTAAAATTGCAAATTTAAAATGATGCACAAAAAATACATCCCATTGTAGTAATTTCCTTTCTATTCTGATAAATACATTAAATATCTGATTGAATCACGTAGGTTGACCATAACAAAACTAGATTAATACATATGCTTGACTACTTTAATGATCGTCGCGACTGTTCAATATTTCGAGAACTAATAATCAATACAATTGCACTAAAATATATATTTTTTACAAGTCCTAAACTTCTCAGAATAGTTCCTAAATGGTATTTCTTTTATATCAGACAATAAAATCACAACGTTTGAACTTTGGAAACTGTGGACAGTATCTTCAAAGAATGAGAAGCTGGTATGAGTTAAATTGCATAAGTTAACGAGAGAAATAAAGGAAATGTTATAAATAGTGTTGTTTGTGACACGTTGTTACATGTATAATGAGTGATTTAAAGAGATGATTATCAATCGTGATAGGCGCTATATAAATCGAGGATATTTATTATTATCATTAAAGAGACGCGTGGGTTTATTACAAAATACACATGCATAAACATCTAGAATTAAAGTTTGCAGGAGTCATTAAAAACACGATAATGAATAATAATCATTATTAACAACGTGGAGGGACTCTTTTATTTGTATTTACACGTCCTTGCAAACTGTTTTCAAATGGGTCATCTCTTAAAAATACGTGTGAAATATGCATATTGTTAGTCATTGCATGGTGGCAAAATTATACTTTTACATGATATTATTAGTACTGTATTACTGTAAATGAAAAAAACTAATTATATTAAGGTCTTACAAAACAGAATTTTTTATTTGTTTCAATTTCTGTTCAATGAATATTTGTCACCAAAGAGAAATAAAATAAAGTTGTGCTTGATTTGTTTTGTTACATTTTGAGTAATGATATTGACGATCTCAAATTTGACAAATAAAAACAATGATTAATTACCCTTTTCGTCGCATAAGGACTGCTACGATAACGATGATAAGAAGGATCATGCAGATAGATGATACGAGTATTATCTTCCATATTGTCTCTGTTATAGAAAGAAGAAAAAATCATTATTATGTTTCCTTTACTAAAAAAAAAAAAAGGAGAAAACTTTGAAACGGATAATCCCAGTTTGGGCTTTAAAATACAAAATTGTTCGATAATGACGTTGTACTTGGTACGAGTTTTTTTCAGGTATGCATTTCAAACTATTTTGAAATAAATTGATTTATATTTGGCTAGATGCAAATAAACTAATTTATAATATTTAAAAAAGGACACATCATTGAATCGAAACTCTAGCTTACACTAAAAGTTACATATAAGTCAAATGTTTAATTCTAGAAAGTGAACGTGGTATTTATATTCTTCGTTTGCACTTACATTAAAGGTAAATGGAAAATATCTTAAGCATATCATCAAACACTCATTTATAATAGTAATATGATGTGGTGTGCTTTACCTTGACCGGATACCCCAGCTGGTTCTGAGGATGACATTTCTGGCTTCCGTGTGCTTGTTTCGGTACCTATATACAATATATAAATACAAATGTACTTAAATGTGATTTGTTTTATATACAAATCGGATAATATTTCATAAGGGGGTTATGATGTTTGCATACTATTTCATAATAGTATATCATAACAACTATTAGCTGTACAACATTGAAACTCAACGATGTTATTCTTATCACATGCTATTTTGTAATTACGTAATTGTAACCGAATGTATATAACCACGTGACAAAACTGAAACCAAGACTGGCATAAAAGCAAGCAGAGCAGCATGGATCAAACATTATACAAAATGATTAGATATTGGTATTGTTCTATGCAGGAGGATTAAGTTAGGAGTGAAATGGGGCAGAAGGATTCCCGAGGGGCTAGGGAAAGCCCCCTTTAATAATTTCCCTTACATACAAATTTAAATTTAAATTTTCCCCAGATTCGCCGGGACGCGTCCGAGGAAGTGGGTAATATTAAAGGTCGATTTTATTATTACTTAGATTGAATATGAACTGTATCAATATACTTTCGTTGAGGCATTCTGCATTATTTCTTCATTTTTATCGCACATAATTCATCAGTGATGAAATTCATATGCTGAAGAGCAGGAGAATGTCTTCATTCGATCGGTGTGACACTGTGTTACATCGATGGAAGGGATGGAACAATGTATATGAAAGAGAGTAACACCTCTGCAATTAGGTGTGTAAGGGTTACAGAAGAATCATAAATACGTACTTATAGTATCTTGGTTCTCTTGTGGGACACACGAAGTCCGGTCCCCTCGCCATTCCGCTCGAAGAAATGACGCGGAGGATTCGACCTTACAGGTGTGGATGCTGTTTGTAGCATTGAGGGTGTAGCCTTCGTTACATCTAGCTCGTATCGTAGATCCCAGACGAGAATAATTATCATCCGGGACCCATGTCCCGTTCTCTAGTGTCGGATAACTCCCACAGAATTCGATGGAAGCTGGAATGTTATGAACATGAAACGGGTGCCTTTAAGATAGTGACTGACCAATTCCATACTGCATCAAAATTCAAGACCTGACCATGCTTAGTTCTATATTACTTTGAAAGGTAATTTGAAGCTATTTTGGAGAATAAGAGATATCTATTATCAAGATACATAAATCGTGAATACAAACTGTTTATTACCGTAAAGTGTATAAACTTGTTGAAAACAAAAGTGAGCCTTTTTCTTCCTGAATTTTAGTCGGAAGAAAACCCGGGTATCAATAATCTCCGTAAGATTTATTTCAATTCATTACTATTTATTTGTATCTAATTCAATAACATTGTC
Organism: Echinarachnius parma; assembly: GCA_037951105.1. Classification (NCBI taxonomy): domain Eukaryota; kingdom Metazoa; phylum Echinodermata; class Echinoidea; order Clypeasteroida; family Echinarachniidae; genus Echinarachnius; species Echinarachnius parma. The sequence continues at coordinate 30,137 of JBAMJV010010468.1, read as the reverse complement.
GGCTAATAATGAGTTATGCTTACTGTCATACACGATGACGGGGAAATCGGCATTTCTTTTTCTCCTCTGTTGGTTGTCTACAGGATTTAGGTGGCATTCATCATTATCTCTCTGCAGAGTTGAAAGTTTGACGGATGATTTATCAAAGCATGAACATTGATGTTCGCGATGAAGAACAGCAAGCGGTGGATTTGTGTAATCCCTCTGGCAATGGCGTAAACATCCCTGTCTTGTGTAATTCTTGGAATTGTTTCGAAACTCTTCCCGATATGAAGCGAAGTCGAAGCAGCCCAAATATCCTAAGCCTGCATTCACATGAAATGAAAGTTGTTTTTTCATTATCAATCATAAATGGTTGGAAAGGAAGAAATATTGGAAGAAGCCGAAGCTGTATGTATTGGTCCACTTTTCACTTGTATATATTTATTAACCAATACCTGATTCACTCTATTTGGTGATCTATAGCTGAGGCATGCGGCTTGCATTGTTCGTAACTCCCTCCCCATGAATCAATTGAACACAAAATGGCCGAGAAATTGGCTCGTCATTGATGTGAATTTCGATCCGTCTTCATTCACGAAGTTACCGTGGCCTAGTGATGAAGGCGTCGGCGTTCCAAGCCGGAGACCCGGGTTCAAGTCCTGGCGAAGACAGTTTTTCGACCCGTGCCTTTTTTTCATTTGGAAGAGGCAAGGGAGGAAATTTGTTTAAAGCAACGCTATTACATTTTTTCGTTTTTCAATCATGTATGATTATTATTAAACATTGTATCGACCATTCATCACTTGTTACACATGTCAACAAAGTTACTAGATCTCTTTAAAGGTATCTAGTAACTTGACAAGTGCAAAAAATGATGAATGATTGATAAAATGTGTATTAGTGTGCCCACACTATTGATATGTCCACAAAATAATGTGTGAAAATGTCACGTCAATTGCTGTTTTTTGGCTGGGATGAAATTATCCCGTAGACTATATCATACAGACACACTTCAATCGTAAATATCTTTTGAACGAAAGGAAATTTGAAAAACCTGTCCCGTGCTTTTATTGTGAACATGAATATGATAAGGTATAAGAGAACCACTAGAGTTCCAAGTCGGTTTTGAGGATTTGGATAATGTTTTTTTTTTTTTCAAAATTGACCAAAAATTAAATCTTTTCTGATTCCCTTCCTCTTACTGGCAAATAAACATTAGCCATTATCTATTTCATCCCCTGAATAATGCATTCCATTATATCATATCTACCATTATTATCTGAAATAACATTTAACACCTGAATATCTAATTTACAATCTATCAAAATAAGCACCCCTTTACTATGGTTTGTCCCATGACTAAAATATGAACTCCCATTCCATAGCAATTTCCAAGTCTCCTCAACTTCAATTGTACTGTATGTTTCTTGTAAAAAAACAATATCTACACCTTTATCTTTACACCACAAATTTTTGCCCTCTTTGACTTTTCTCGAATTCCTTTAACATTCAAAGAAAGAAGATTACATTTAATAAAAATATCTTTACCTTCCATAACTACATATTAATATACATATATATATTCATGTATTATTTCCTCCATGTATAAGCTTCTAACAAACGGGCTGGCATAAGCAGGCTCAAGAATGTATAAATGACTCCACAAATCAGCATACTGGTCGAGATCCCCAACTACGTAGGCAATGCGATTAACACTCACACCTAGCACACACAACACACTCAGTAACTTAACTAAAAATAATTGTAAGATATATACACTAAACATTCCTCCTCTGTGAGGTCTCTATGAGGTCTCCTCCTCCTCCTTACTATATAACACATGTGAATTAAACGCATTCATAAACATTTTCTCATATATTGGCGCTGAAATATTCCTAAAGTGGAAAGAAAAAAAAAAGTTCTTTAGATGACGTCACACCAATAGAGGGCAGCATAATCGATTTTGGCGATTTAAAAGGGGCGTTCCCAGGACAATTAGATATATACTAATTACCCAAAAATTGAATGATTTCATGGGAATTGACTGCCAAATTCTTTTTCTTGAGGGAAGATTACATATAGAGAGCCTTATTGTGAAAATTAGGCCATCTATACGCTTTAGTTCCTTTAAGACACAAACCCAAAAGAAAAACAACAACAACACCAACAACAACCGATCCTAAATGAGACAATTAATTTAGATGACGACGTAATTATATTTGTTATCGTAATTTCTTGTAATCATGTAAATAATTTCATTTTATAATCAATTACGAGTAAAAGCCAAGAACTCCATTTTAAAACATGTTTGAACAATGAATATAATAAGTGTATGTGCATATACAATCTGTAGTTAAATCTCAATGCATTACGGCTTTTCTATTGAGCAACATATATTGACGTCTGCATAGCCCAACATAAATGAACAACATACAATTACAAGCAAATAATATACAGGATGGCCCAGAAAAAAGGGATCGGCATACTTTGAAACAATTGGTTTCACTTGGTGGGGATGTTTTAATGATTCCGATCACCGATAATGTCAGTTAGGTATTTTGTTCGTTCTAGAGCGAATTTTGTGACACAATGATGGGTTTCAAATTAAGTTAAATTGTACCGGAAAACGCCAATAATGCGTACAAATTATTGAAGGGATCCTGTAAGTTATAACTTTGTTGACATGTGCAAAAAGTGATGAATGGTCGATAAAAATAGTATGTTTGTTTTCTGATATGTCCACTTGGTAATGTGTGAAAAATTCACGCTAAATGAATGTTACATAATTGGCCGAGTTGAGCGAAAATTAAAAGTGATATTCCCTAGCTCATTGCACTGACTTTGTACATAGACATGACTCTCCCGCGGATAGTTACAAATCCGAACACTTCAATCTTATATCGTAACAATCTTAACGGAAGGGAGAAAAAACAGAACCTGTTCCATGCTTCTATTGGTAATACAATTACAACAAGGTATGAGAGAACCACTACAGTTCTAAGTAGGTTTTGTTGATTTTGACAATGTTACTAGATCTCTTTTAAGTGGTTGAGCTAGAGAATATGCATATTCAAAGGGTATTGAGTATAACATGCACAATAAGTGATATTCCGGCTACAATTTAGTTGAAATTGGACAATAAATCAAATCCACCATCTATATTATAATAAGAGGACGGGGTTGGTGTCCGTGTGTTGCTGTCCATCACGGTAGTTTTTGCGTATATTTTTAGCTGGACGATGGATCTGACGTTTGTACGCCATTAGTTGCGAGATCCTTTTTTAACTAAATTTCGCGATATATCAACAAATTTCGCTGGTCCATTAAATGGGATTGATACAATTTGTTTTGCCTAGCTATTACGGTAGCTGCGTACGGCAATGTTGCACCAAGGAGGATGTGCACACGCTGCACATGCAATTTGACAAGCCAGACATCATATGCGCATGCGCATATCGTCTCAGTTAAATACACACTCAAGTTCAACTGCTGCTGAACTCGATGACACGATTCGTCGGGAGGGGAATTTGCATACACTATATACAAAGTAGCGGAGTATTGTAGTCCGGCACCTGTGCATTGTCAACGCACAACCTACTACACACATTCGTGTATAATAATTGTATACGTATGAAGAGAATGCGGTTTTTCTTTTCGATGCCAATTCGTACCTGTATGGTTTAATTTTCTGAATATATCTACTCGAGAACGATTTGATACTGTTTCGCCTATGAATTTGACGAGATTCATCACAGGGTTCTGGGATAGGGGCAATGATTATCTCTTTCATTGTACATGTATATTCAATAGGATTTTTGAGAATTTGCGTAGTGTAGATTGACTGACGTAAGGGGGGGGGGGGGGGTGGGGGAAGGGAATATACTAATACTCAGTGGCGTACCCAGGATTTTTTCAAGGGGGGGTTATTTCTTAAGAATAATTTCTGTCAGCGGTGGGGGGGGGGGGATAGTCGTGGAAAATGTTTGAATCCGAGACCGCAAATTATCGAAGACATTTTTTGTAGCTGAGACCGAGAATTTTCGACATTTTCGAGACCAAGACCAGGTCTGGTCCCAAATTTTCAAGACCGAGACCAAGACCCATTGGTTGAGAATCCCGGCGGGGGGGGGGGGGGGTTCGAACCACCCCCCCCCCCCCCCCCCCTGGGTACGCCTATATGCCCTACAATACTACTACTTCTACTACTACTACTACTACTACTACTACTACTACTACTACTACTACTACTACTAGGCCTGCTACTACTACTACTACTACTACTACTACTACTACTACTGCTACTACTACTTCTACTACTACTCCTACTACTACTATTACTGATGCTGCTACTAACAATAATAGCCTAATACTTCTACTGCTACTATTTAACCATGTTTACTGGGTTTTTTAAAAATAAAATGAACACTATTTGTGTTACTTTGTCAAATAGGTCCAGTACCCACTAAACCCATCACTTACTCACACTGCCCCCCCCCCCCCCCCCCCTCCCCCCTTGCTCACTGCCTGCATGCTATCCATTGTTATATGTACGTATGTTTAGTGACTGGTGCTGAACTTGACGAAATGCTGACCAAATTGTTAATAGTACACTGATAAACTCCTATAACTTATTTAACTAACAATGTTTTACCGTAACAATAATTTTTCCATATTAATTATTATAACCATACAAACAGATAATCCATTATGTTTTAAAATGTTTTTTTTACACTCGGACATATACAAAATATATAAAGTTACAAAAATACGACATTTAACATATCTCACTCAAAGATCTGGTGACGGGTAAATTGCTAGTTGTGTTACTAAATTCGCTCTCGACCGAAAATGCCTATAAAACAAAATTGCTGATCTTGGTATCCATTTCTTCGTAAACGATCGCCTTTCTAGTGAAATATGTCGTTTTGATATCATGTACGTTGTTTTGTTTGTATGGGTCATCATTTATAATTATATAGATTTATGAAAATAACATAAAAGAAGTTTTTTTTAAATATAGAACTTGGAAATACCAAATTCAAGCGAATTAAGATTTATGATATGGATTTATGATGCCAATGATATCATAAAGCAAGGAGACGAGAGCGACAAATCAGTATGTTATGTTGCTTTCGAAAACAACATGGAGTGGCGTAGTGTGGTCGGACAGATGGGGGTACACTATATAGATAATTGCAAAGAATAATCATAAATGATTGAAAAGGAAGAATAGTAGCGTAGCTTATAAGCAAGCTTCCTCTCTTAGCTCCTCCAAATGAAAAAAGGCACGGGTCGAAAAAAACTGTCTCCGCCAGGACTCAAACCTAGGTCTCCGGCGTGCCTTCACCACTAGGCCATGGAGACCGCGTGAATGAAGACAGATCCAAATTCAAGTCATTGGCGAGCCAATTTCTCGGCCCTTTGTACTCAATTGATTCATGGGGACGGAGTTACAAACAATGAAAGCCGCCTTTGCCCCAGATGGATCACGATAGAGTGATTCAAGTATTGGTTAATACATATATATATATATATATATAATTGCAAGGAGTAATCATAAATGAATACATACAGCTTCGGTTTCTTCCAATATATAAATAATTGCAAGGAGTAATCATAAATGATTAAGAAGGAAGAATAATAGTATGCGTAGCTTAATAAGCAATGTTCCTCCTTTTAATCCGCCAAATGAAAAAAGGCACTGGTCGAAAAATTGGTCTCCGCCAGGACTATATATATATAGGGGGGTACACCCTACGTATTTCTTTACTTAAACATATTTCCCCTAATTTGTTGTTTTCTCAACGCATTCGGGGCGCATATATGCCACTGACAACAAGCGAAACCGAATGGATGTTAGTTTCAATAATATTTGTAAGGTCTTTTCAAACATACTTATACTTACTATTGCATGAGATGGATGCAGTTCTAAATGTTGTGCACTGCCTTGTATTCATGACACAATCCTCTAAACGGAAATGCCCTGGAAAAGAATGAATTGTTAACGTGAAAGGGGGATTAAACCTCCCAAAACACTAATTTTTTCATCAAAGGGGGGGGGGGGTGAACCTCCTAACCCCCCCCCCCCCCCCCCCGGTACGCCTGTGATTTTAAGTCTAAACCTTAGTCCTTACACTTCCTTGCTCATACATGAATAGCATATTTATTGGTGAACATTTAGTCCATAATATATAGGCTATTATTCGGAAAAAGACAAAAGTGAAAGCGGTATATAAATGTAAAAATCCCCTATCAGAAAACGAATAATTAAAATAAATTTGAATATCAGTTACAATCACAAGAGCGTCGTATAAATTACTATAGTTTATGGTTTCATTGGTAATAACATTCAACTCATTTATGAATATTCATTAATTCATTTTTAAACAAGGGATAGTTCAGTTCAGCTTTTAACTTAGCCGTGTGTATTTTATTTACCTTTCAGGCATGGTGGAGTTATAATTAGCTTGTAATGATAAGATGCAAGTTTTTGTGACTTAAATTTAGTTTGACCAAAACTTTTCTATCCTTTTAATATCTACTGTCAATAAACTTATTTAAAAATGCGTTGCATCAACTCACTTAAATACTTCATTTGACCAGTGATCACTATTCTATCACTAAAATTGTATGCTCTTACAAAATAATGTAACACTCAGTTGTTCATATCCTCACAAAATAAGTAAAGTTAATAATATTTATATTCCATGCTAGTGTAATAAGCAGTGTATTTTAAAAAAAAGGCAATATCATTTGTAAAAATAGAAATGAAGTACTCATTTGGTTCAGTATAATGATTGTTGTTAAGATCTTACATTGGTTGCATTCAATCGTGTGTCCAGTAGTGAAAGTGGTCTCCTGAGTTGCATTAACGATGGACGTGCTGTATGCCCCGGGATAACCCGCCTCTCTGCATATAGTATCTGCTTCTTGTACGTCCCATCCATCGGTGCAAGTTCCATCTGGTACGTCAAAACGTATTTGTACTTGCGCAATATCCGTTGTTGTATGGTTGGCATATCGATTTTCTACAAAAATTGAGATGTAAAAATTGTCATTTCACAATGGATATTGACGTGATAGAGCCAACGGCTTTCGAAATTAACATAATTCGAACATAATTGATATTGACAAGTTTCGATACAACTATAAAATTGTGTAATATGACATAGTAAAATAAGAATAATTGATTGGCTTGTGATTTCAACTTAATGCAGCATGTTCCATGAAAGAGCACATGAAAGAGCAACATGTTTCACCCCTCAGTGCAGCGATATATCGATACAGGAGAATTTTCGTGTAGACCCATGGCCAAAATGCATAGGGTTATGTTTCATGCTGGAAGTATTTTTTTTATTTCAAAATTTGCGTGTATGCATAATATAAACTAAATTGAGCATAGAAATATGGCTTCTCTGGCAATCGAAGCCGAAACCTCTTATTTTTATATAAACCGGTTTTCTACCGACTGAGCTAGAATCCTGGGGAACTATATTTTCATTGCTCATGTTCATTCATACTATAATTCTGGCCAATTTCCTAATGTTTTAAATAATATATTTCTTTTAAATGAATAACTTCGGTGATCCCTCGCAATATCTCAAAGTTGAATTATTATTATTCGGGTTATTACCGTATTAGTGCCAAGTTTACAATAGCGTCTCAACATAATGGGCATTGGAAATGGTTTCTGGGACGAACAAACCGTCACAGTAGCTTTTTAGCCCAGTTGTTAGAGCACCGTTATGACAATCCGGCGGTCTCGGGTTCGAAACCCAGGAAGCCCTACTTTCTTTGCACGTTTTAACTTATTGTTCTTTAATTTAAAAATATATAAAAACATCCGCATACACATGTACTTGATATGTGTTGTACGTTTAGCCGTTTACATTGAATTATCATATCATTGACTAATCTAATTTAAGATGACACCACGCTGACTATAGTTTGAAAGTTGCTACATGACATCACTATACCTTGAGGCAGACATCGGATTGTAAGGTTAAATCCCTTTCCTGCAAACTGTGAAAGAGAGTTGAATTTCATTTGTATTTTCCTTCCACCGGAAATAAATGGTGTGAATGCTTGTTCGCCTCTCTTCCCACTGTACCATGTACTCCTAGATGGATGACTATCGTCTTGAATCCAGAGTCCATCACTTGTTTGAGTATAAAAGTAATTGAACTCGACAATCATTGCGCGACACATCTCTCCAGCCTGTATTATCCAGTGTTTAGATGTGCTTATGTTGTAGTTGTTAGGGTAGTTTGGTGATAAAACAATGCCAGCTGATTCCTGCGTTACATTGATGACTTCCTCACAGTTACATGTATCTGTTTTTACATATAAGGGAAAGCAAAATAAATTGGGAAATATATAAGTAAATTAGGGATACAATATACAGGGTGGGGTGGCCCAGTAAAAACGGAACGGGGCACTTCCCAAAATATAGTAACAAAATGATTATGCATGTCCATCGGATAGAGTGTCTTTTCCAATGAAAAATTATACCAAGAACTGTCATTTTGGTAGTGTAGTTTTTGTTTTAGGGCGCTGGAGTAACACCATGTCAGGTTCCCATTTTTGTCAATTTTTACCAAGTCAGTGCCTGATAAATCGCACTTACTGCCCATCATACCAACGAACACGCGATCAATCCGCGCGCCACTGTTCGTGTGCATTCAGCTGTGTGCCGAGCGGTGCCGAAAGAATGGACATAGTTGTTCGATAGTATGACGGGCAGTAAGTCTCATTTATCAGACACTGACTTGGTAAAAATTGTCAAAAATGGGAACCTGACATGGTCTCACTCAAAGCGCCCTAAAACAAAAACTACACGTCCAAAATGACTAATCTTGGTATCTTTTTTTTCATTGGAAAAGACACCCTATCTGGTGGACGTAATCATTTTGTCACTATATTTTGGGAAGTGCCCCGTTCCGTTTTTGGGGGGCCACTCTGTATAGAAGCATAATAAATCCAACATATATCAAAAGATATTCCTTTATTGTACAGCCAAATCATATACTTGGGCTTATACAATTATTAAATGGTGTGTGAAATTTTACAAAAGCAAAATATAAACACTCAGTTCAACATGAATATCCTTACTCGTTGAAAGACAAATTGCATAGAACAGGTTTACATTCCAGTATAGGTTGTAGAGTTGGTGTCTGTATCGTGTGTCTAAAAATGTACAATCAGGAAAGATATATTGGAATATGAAAATGTGCAAATATTTGAGGTTATTTGGCATGTTTTGTGTCATTTTGAAATGGCATATATAATCAGGCTCCCTGGAATTTTTATTTCAGCTTATAAGTTCAGCTATAAATTACAGAGGCATTTTTGGACAGAAATCATAAAAATCACACAACCCTGGTACGAAATATAATTCAAAATAAGAATAATAAAAAAAAAATTTAAAAAAGTAATACCAAAGTATCCCTATATCCATGATCAGTTTAGCTTTTTCCCATCTTTCCAACACGTATGAATTGCAACTGTATCTGTGCCTTGTGAAAATGGTGAGCAAATTAAACAAAAATCCATTTAAATAAAAAGAAAAATGAAAGAAAAACAAATATAATTCCCCCCACCCTGGATGAAAACAAATGAGCATTTCTTTTAATATTGCCGCCGATTACGTCATTTATTTTTTGCACGAACACTTTCAAATAATTTTCCTTAGTGCTAGAGCTAGAGTATGGTATGAGCCCGAAGATTGGAAATGTGTGTACAATTATTGTGATGAATATATTATACAGTAGTCGTGAAAATTATAAACCAACAAAATGAAAAATAGGTTACATTATACATGTTAACAAATAATAGCTGCTCATGGATGTTTAAAGTCAATATTGCTACATACAATATTGAAAACATCAAATTTCTTTATGAAGTTCAAATGTAGACATGTACATTACATTTCTTGACGGATTTCGCTAATATGGACCGATGATACATCTTCATTTTATTCTTGAAAATATCTCAGGATGAACACAATTTTACCTGTGAATATAATCACCACAGTGACTGCGACAGCCAGTACAAGCTGGGAGAGTAAACGCGACATGATGAATGGAGTGTGATACTCTGAAACCTTCCCAAGAATTTGCCGGGTCCTTTGAAATGCCTGGGGGGGAAAAAGTACAATATCAAGCTCACTGTGCATACAGATATGGACGTGAGGGCACATTTCTGCTGGGGGCTGAAGTTATTGCCCGAATACCATTCTTCCAATTTTCACCCGACGAGCTTTAAAGAAGGTTCTAATTACACATGAAAATGTCATAATTTTGCCAAGTTTTTGTATGTACAATTTAGTATGACACCAGTTTGCCGGAATATAATATGATTTTGCCCGCATTGGACATGATGTTGCCTGAATACAAAACGACTTTGTCTGAAATGGCATGTTTTTGTCCGAATATCGACTTTTTAAATACTCTGCAGCGTCCCTATAGCCTAACGCCTCGTACGACTATAGAAAAGAATCGTTAATTTTCTTCAATAATAGGCTTTGAGGTAAATGTATTTAAAGGCTTGTAACACACACTGCTTTAGAGTTGCTAAATATTGAATTATTTTTATAAAAGGAAGATTCAGGGTATATTATTCAGAGGCGAATATCTGTTTTTGCGATTGTAAACATTCCATCTAGATCTCTCGGCATATTCGAACAAACCGTGATACATGTTTGCAATTAACTAATTTTACAAACTGTCATGGTCATGGGCTACAATTTACGCAGCGGCGACCAGCAATGATTTGTTAGCAGTCTTAGTCGGTCTGACATAGGACTAGAGGTCCACCATTTGGGGTTCCAAGGACAGGGAATGATCGACACGACGTATCATCCCCCCCCTCCCCCCCCCCCCCCCCCCCCTCAATGGCGAGAAGAATAAAATACTATTTCAACAATATTTGGGCAATATAGAGATTTTTGGTAACTTTCACAATACTATTAATTGGCTACACCATACTTTGTATGATATGAGTAATATAACAATGTTATTATGGAAAACAATGAGCAATTCTTGTCAAAGGTTAATTTGAAGACAGTTTCACTTATTTTGTGTAAATTTAACGCAACCAGCGACATTAATCAGTGATATAAAACAACCAACCAAACAATGTGCTAACGCTTCAGGCAACGTAATTTATATACCACCTCGTTATTTAGTAGTAGTAGTAGTAGTAGACAAGTAGTAGTAATAGTAGTAGTAGTAGTAGTAGTAGTAGTAGTAGTAGTAGTAGTAGTAGTAGTAGTAGTAGTAGTAGTAGTAGTAGTAGTAGTAGTAGTAGTAGTAGTAGTAGTAGTCATAGGCGTACCCAGGGGGGGGGGGGGTTGAGGGGTTCAAACCCCCCCCCCCCCCTTTGACCAAAAAATGGCTGTTTGGGGGGCTTGAACCCCCCCCCCCCCCCCCTTTCCCAATTTTAGCGGTCTCAAGACCACTTTTTAGCGGTCTGGACCATCATTAACCTGGTCTCGGCCTCGAAAATGTTTAAATTTCTTGGTCTCGGCTTCGAAAATTTTCCACGAAAAAACAGTTGGATTTCCAACTGGTTTCAACTGTTTTTTCGACCTGGGGTAGTAGCAGTAGTAGTAGTAGTAGTAGTAGTAGTAGTAGTAGTAGTAGTAGTAGTAGTAGTAGTAGTAGTAGTAGTAGTAGTAGTAGTAGTAGTAGTAGTAGTAGTAGTAGTAGTAGTAGTAGTAGTAGTAGTAGTAGTAGTAGTAGTAGTAGTAGTAGTAGTAGTAGTAGTAGTAGTAGTAGTAGTAGTAGTAGTAGTAGTAGTAGTAGTAGTAGTAGTAGTAGTAGTAGTAGTAGTAGTAGTAGTAGTAGTAGTAGTAGTAGTAGTAGTAGTAGTAGTAGTAGTAGTAGTAGTAGTAGTAGTAGCATAGACATAGTTATGATCGTAATTTTTATTATACAAATGGTATTATTGATGATATTAATAGAAAACAAATAATAACAAAATAAATTTAAAAAAACAACAAAAGCCACCTATATAGGCATAATTTCTTGATTTCTTGGAAACAAATAATTTCTAGACCCTGGTGTACGATATAATATATTGCCGATCTGTGATAGTTTATACGTATATATTATGATAATTATAACATGTCCTTACCAATAAAAACTGAATAACATTTCCATAAAGGTCAACTAATTATGAAAATTTAACAAATACAATAATCTTACCTTTCAAAATTCTACATGTATCAAAAACAAACACTCGAAGTTAAATAATATGACATTCCACTCTCACAAATTAACAGATGATAGTCATGCTAGTACAGACAGCTGGCTCTTTCTCAATGCAAGTCATCCAACTAATAATGTACAAACAACGACCGTAAACATCGGTATCAGTTATCCAGACGATACTCCCGCTCAGTATCCGCCAACGTACGCGCTTTGAAAATGGCACATGACGTCCACTGACGTTGGGGGGTATTCCCCGGCACGTGACGTCAGGGAATTCCCCGGCACGTCGTGACGTCATGGTATTCCCCAGTACATTCCAACGCCACTGCCATGCCCGTATATGGCATTGCGACATGCAGGCGCTAACACCACGTCACATGGACAGGCATAATGACACAATACGTGCCTTCGCACTTGTTGCGATTGCAAGATCACGTGACAAA